>CAXIUP010000256.1:230588-300588 GCA_964035015.1 Corallium rubrum | reverse complement strand
AGCCAAGGGAATTTGTTGAATTCCCACATGAACATTTAAGTTTAAACAACTTAAAGAAGGCTTGTGCGACTCACTTCAACTTGCCAGTCAGCACATGTGATATTTTGGTATCGAACAAAGGACCATCGTGCTCGAATATAGCACAGATCCCTCACCGAAAAGACAAGGTATTAAAGCTTCGGGGCAAATTTTATGTTAGTGTTTTATATTAAATGTGTACGTTGGAAACGGGTCTTTTTTGCTCTCTTCAACTTAAATTATGAATATTATTTCTCGATCAGCAAATAACTTTTAACGGGTGCATATGGTTAAAATATCGGGACACAAAAATAGGCATACATGAAGTATGGCTAAGTTAACTTGCAGGGGGCTGGTCCGTCTGGGTAATGAAAAAGTTCCTAAAAAATTTCTCCCGTAATCAATCAAATATTCAATAAGAATTTTCACCCCCCCCCCTCTCAAAGAAATATTCATGTTGTCATGAATTTAAATTGGATATGATTGACATGTTGACCTTTTATATTACATCTATAGCATTTAAGGATGTACACTTATGGATAAATAGTTATATTTAAAATGTTCTATTTATACATGTAAATAAAAAATTCTTACTTTTTAGATACATTTTTAACTTTACCTAATAAAGGCTTCCGTAATTTTATTAAAAGACCTGAGATAATTCAAGCCCTTCTTTCCAAAATTATTTTTTAAAACTTATTTTTTCCTCCTTCCCCCTCCAACTTCTTTGCCCCCCGCCCCCCTATTGATATTCTTGTGTTATGTAAACAAAATTGTTTTCCTTCAATAGGTTTACCTGGTGAGGTTTGTGGTTCTTCAAGACCAAGAAGAGAGTTCAGAATTGCCATGGGAAAAAAGTAACAGTAGTATTGGAAGTTTGCCATTGTCTAGTCGTCACAAAAATAGGCAGGTGTTGAGCATGGATAACCCTCCTGTATGCCCAAGGCCAAATATCCCTGAGACCCAGTTTCCTGCATCAGTATCAATTGAAACTTTACTAAATGCAGGAAAACTAGTGCAACCAAGATTCACAAAAAAGGCTGTACTAAACTTTGAACAATTTGATATTGAATCAGGTGCATAGAAAAATGTAATGAATGTTGAATGTGAAGTAGAGTGTCAAAAGTTTTCTTCTGGTGCATTCCGAGATGCCTTTCATGTTACCACTGCGCATGGGGAGAAATGGGTTATTAAGACATATAACCAGAAAGCAAAAAACACTATAAGCGATACAGTAAAGTCAACTGTGGAAAACCATTGCAGGAAACAAATTCAAATGCATGCAGTGGCAAGGCACCTTGCCAAGAAATTTGAGAGAAATGCACCTTCTACATTTGGGGAGTGTTCTAGATATAATCGGTGCTGCTATACAATGTTTGATGGCCAGCATGCTACAATCGAAGAATATGTTCCTGGCAATTTTACCAAGTATATTAACAACAATGGAAAGTGTGTTTCAATCCCAGATGATGCCACCCAGATTCTGAAAGATTTATATGAGAAAGCACAATGTTTGGTTCACTATAGCTATGTAGTTACAGACCACAAACTCATGCTGCTCGATATTCAAGGATGTGAGTCCACACTGTATGACCCAGAAATTGCAACTGAAGAAATTATGGATAAAGAGCATCATGAAGTCTACTTTTGTTGTGGCAATTGCTCCACTGTTGCCATTGAAGCATTTCTGTCAGATCACAAATGCAATGAATATTGTGAGATGATGGAACTGAAGTGAGTGATGTATAAACATGTACCGTAGCTGCTTTCTGATTTTCAAAAACAATAAGGGACCCTTATTGAACTATGTAAGGAAAAGAACTGTTTGAAGACTTTCCAGTTACATGTATAGGTTGTGTTTATAATTATACAGTCATGTAAAACTACAGTATGTAACCTGATACATTAATTCAAGTACCCTAAATACACCTAATTCAAAATTAATAAAATGTGCATCATGTTTACTATAAAACATAGAATGGTTCATTTTTGTGTTCAAGATCTATGTCTATGTATTTGCACATGTTTTGAGACTAATAGGCAGAAAAGCAGGTGCATGATACATTGCTGTCTGTGAAAACATGTGTCAATCATCACTGACACATCACTGAATGAAGCATTTTTTGAATTAGGTGTACAGGTATACAGTTAAAGTTAAATCCTACTTTTTTCAAGAACTTTCAAGTGCTCTGATGCATGTATTTTAAAGTCAAGTAGAATTTTGTTTGAAGGTTTTTTTCAGCCATTTGAGTTTTTATTTTATTTTTTTGCTGGTAATTGGCCTTGAGAAATAAATATGTATCAGCAGCATCAATAGCTTCAACATTTTCAACATTGGGTATGACTCTTTCACATTCTCTCCTCACATTACATGGCAGAAAATTATCCCCAACAGCCATCACTCCTAAAATTTCTGCAATTCCATCAAGTGCTTCATGCGTTACTGGCAAACCTATTCATATAGCAGAAAAATAAAAAAACTGATCAAACATGTTACAGTAAAATCTTCCATAAATGATCATCTTATATAATATTTGAAAATGATACAAATATAGAAAATGATTGCTTATGGGATGAGATTGGTAACTGAAAAATATAAAAGCAACTAAAAAACACTATGCAAGACCAGTGCAACTTAATACTGCAAGACCACACCCATCTGTCATGCAATGACACAAGTCATAATACTGTATATCAAGCTAATTGTCCTCTCTACAGTAAGTAAAATAAATAAATAGAACAGGCACAGTAATAGCATTGTATTTACCACAGTCCTCTGCTCCATACTGTTCTGGAAATGAATATAAGTGGTTAGGTATTCCTTTAGGCAACTGGGTATCTTTTTGGTGTCTCACTCTATGTGAATTCCATACTGTTTCTCTAAATATATTCATTTCTTTCTGGATCACAGGGATATAAATTAATGCCAACAGGTTTCTGCACGAGAAGTAAAAAAGAAAATTACCCTCAAAATTTGAACAAATTGATAGAAAGAGATCAATTGAGGTCAAATCATTTGAACAGTTTTTAAAATATTTATTAACAGCATTAATTTGGCCTCAATTAATCTCTTTATTAAGCTCCCATTGACAGGTTACGAAAAGGTCTATACTGCTTATATGACAAAAACTTACTTCGCAATTAGTAATTATGTATGTTTCTTCAATATTCCACATTTCATCACAGACTTAGCTTAGAACATGTGATGAATTAGACATCTTATTGGACTTTCTCAATATATAAACCGTTCGATGACAAGACAATGTTACAAAGGCCAAACTTTACTATATCTTAATATTTGTAAACGATAAATACATTCCCAGAAAAAAGTGCAAGTTATGTACTTGAGAGATAAAAAAATTAATCTAAAATATATAGCATTAGTAAATCGTTGTCAAAATTGATCCTTTACGTTAGTCCAAGCTAGAAAATATAGCTTATGATAGCTATAACTGTTTGCAATGTCAGTACAGTCAGTAAACATACATATACTAACGGTAAAGTTTATCTAATTATTTATCTTTAACATCTCAAAATTTTGCTGAGTTACTATCATATTCTAATTTACATTTAGACTTTTCAAATGTCAAATATTTTTTCGTCTTTATCTCAAATAAATCTGTTAACGTTAGTATAATTTTATTTCCCTTAGTTTGTACATTTCTTTCATTGATAATATTTTGCTAACATCATCCAAACTGTAAAAATCCTTATCCTATACCGACATTGCAAAAGACTTGTTATGACAGCTGATAACAATCACAAAAAGAGCGATGATAGAACGAGCTTCATTTTGATATATAGCAAAGGCATTAAAAAATAACGGAAGCCATCGAAATGTTTCCCCCAAGTGAATGTGGTGCTAGCTTCATAGTTTCGGCGTAGCGAATAACTCTTAAACAAGATCTGGGCCAGTTCTAATTTTTCTTCGGCCAGCAAGACGATAGAATGAGCTTCAATGTGATATATAGGAAATCTGGTAAAAAATAACAGAAGCCATCGAAATTTTACCCCCAATGTCTAAGTCGGCAAGCACAATTATTAAAAATTTTTATTTCCGGCGCGGTGTAATTGACAGTTTGTGCTTCTCGCTTTAAAAGCGAATAACTCTTGACCCAAATCTGGGCCAATTCTAATTTTTCTTGGGCCAGCAATAAGATAGAATGAGCTTCATTTTGATATATATATGAAAGCCGCTTAAAATTAAAAGAAGCCATCGAAATGTTTCCCCCAAGACCATCCTGACGCATTAATAATAAAGTATTCTATTTTTACCGCGTTGTGTAATTATAAACAATATGGGCGTCTCGCTTTAAAAACGAATAACTCTTGAACCAGATCTGGGCCACGTCTAATTTTTCTTGGGCCATCAAGACGATAGAATGAGCTTCAATTTGGTATATAGGAAAGCTGGTAAAAAATAACAGAAGCCATCGAAATTTTCCGCCCAATGTCTAAGTCGACAACCACAATTATTAAATATTTTTATTTCCGGTGTCACAGGAAATGTGTCCCCCAAAAAATGTGTCCCGCCCGGGACAGATTTCCTAGGAAATATGTCCCCCTCTTCGGAAATTTGTCTCCCCTCAGAATGATTCCTTACAGAATAATTGATATACGTGTAATGTGGACAAAACTTTTTAAAACTAAAAAATATATATTTCTGAATGATAAATTATAACAGCTAAATATATATTTACAAAAACTGCAATATATAAACTTATTTATTTAATAAAAACTTTGGCTTAATTGGACTGTCACTAAGTTTGGATGTATGAAGCGTTATTCATGTCAAAATTCAATTTCAAATTATATTATGAAAATTTTCAAATTATATTCTATATACCTAAACACAATTTAAGTATGTCAATAACATAATTTGGAAACGTCAAATTATATTATTGAAATATTCAAAGTATTTTTCACAAAAAAAAGAAAAACATAATACTTTGAGCGCATACCTAAATTATGTTATGTTTTTACTCGCATGCAACGGCATTCACTTGTCTCAGCGGTTTTATCAAGAAAAGACAAAAATATTAGTTATTAATATATCCCACCCTTGCTTTTACTGAACATCATGGCCGACGACTCTTCACTTAATAGTAAGTCTAATAGTACATGTGGACAAAACCAAGGAAATGAAAATGCCAATAGTCTGAGAGCTATCCAATTACTACAAGAAGCAACTAAGCTGCTAGCATCTCCACCAAGTACTTGTCCAGGAACATCTACTACAAACGAGTCTTCAGGCAGTTCTGAAGTTCTCCAGAACCTGCGAACATTATTTTCCCCTTATGGTGCAGAGAGATTTCGATCCCAGTCATCTGCCTACCAGATTGCACCAAACTCCAGAGCAAAGCGTCAGAGAAGAGATGGTTTTAACCCTGGCAGCGGCTATTATAAGGTAAAAGAGACGTGGACACATGAATTATTTTGCTTGGCTCGTCACACGGAAACTCGTGTGCCCTCAAAAGACAAAAAGTACCGTTTACAACAATGTGGTCTTGGAAGGAAGAAAATCTGCTTCCATTCCGGTGCAACGGCAACACAGTTAAACGAACAGTTGTTGTTGGAGTACCCCAAATTAGCCAATGGAGGAGGGTTTGAAATTCTAAGATCTGGTGGAAACAAATCTGGCACCCTTACAGTCATTGAACCACCATCAACCGGATACTCAGTGCCGTTCTTGCGAGATTCATCAGGGTTGGGTCAAGCTTTAGCCTTATATTAGGCCTCTTCAAAGGGATCTGGATACGAACAAAGCACCTGTGGTGAGTTTATGCAAATTTTGTCATGCACTTGTCACCAGAAACCTGCAACCCTCCCTGGGAAACATGGTCCAAACATGGTCTCTGGATATAAGCCCCACCATCAGGAAGGAACTAAATATAATAGATTACAGAGAATTAATGTACTACCCACAGAGGCAGTGAACTGAATTCCCAACCATTCCCCACATACAGTATGCTCCATGTTTCTCTGGAGTGGGGATGGGATTTCCAATGACAAGTGCAGTTTGTGAAGTGTATAATTATTATTGTAATAATTCAATAGTTTTGATGTAATATATTATAAAGATGTTTCATTATTTCTTGGTTGAATTGATAGAGTTCCATGGATCTTACTTCAGAAAATATTCAAAAAATAGAATGCATGGATTGCGGAGAGAGTGTTCCATTACTTTTATGGCATGAGCATCAAGGTGAATGCCAAGGGAAAAATCCTGTAGTAGCCAGTACAAATGTATGCCATGGAAATCCTCCTGTAGGAGTCAGTACAAGTGTGACACCAGGAGTACCACCTGTAGGAGCCAGTACAAGTGTGACACCAGGAGTACCCCCTGTAGGAGCCAGTACAAACATATGCTGTGGAAATCCCATTGCTGGAGTCAGTACAAGTGTGCAGGTTAGACCCCAATTTACTAATATACAAGTTTAGTGATGATTATTATTTATTCGTACCTGGAAGTTACAAAAATATTAAGCACACTGGCCAGTACAAAATTACTATTATGCAGGGATGGATCCAGCAAGTTTTTTTAGAGGGGATGTTTGGCAATCAACCGGGCATCAAACCCAGCACTGGCTAGCAGTAGCAGCGTGCTGTTGTAAAAGCGCACCTGGTAGTTTCTTGGTTACAATTTACAGATATGTTGAATGAATATAATTTAATTATTATATAAACTGTAAAATATAAATCCCTAAGATATGGGGCGCCAAATGTAAAAAAATTATTTACGCAAAATACTGGTCTATTTTTTCATTATTTAGCTATATAATCCTTTATATATAAACAATAGTAAACATTTTCATAAATAATCCATGGATTGTTTGTAAATAATACAAACTATACAAGGATTATTTATAAACAATCCAAGGATGGTTTATAAATAATCCATCGATTATTTATAAATAAGCCGTAATCGTTTAGATTATGTACATATAAGAAGTGGATGGTTTGTAAACCATCAGTGGATGGTTTGTAAACCATCCACGGATTATTTATATATAATCCAACGATTATATGTAAATAATCCTTTAGATCACGCGCGCCAAGCGCCGTTTGTAAAAAAAAAATGGCGGCGTGCGTTGCACGCGCAGGGGGGTGGGGGAGGTAATGCCAATTTCGCGCGCAACGCGCTGTCTTGAACATGCGCAAATCGCATACACAATAACACATTCACAAACGTGCATAATTGTTTCGTTCGACTACATGAATAATTCATCAGAAAATCAGGTTGTCAACGTTTTAAGCCAGATATCAAGATTAATAGCATCTGTTTCGAGTCCTGCTGTGCCTACGGCTACAAATAATCGAGGTCAAACGGCATCGACGTCGTCTTCGTGTCAAGAGGTAACTCACTTTATAATAATACAAAAATATCATTATTTTGCACTGTTGTTGCGACGTTTAGATCTGTTTTTGTGTTTGTTATTTCATTCATTGTTTATCGTGTTTTTATAATACTTTGATCATTGTTTACCACAGCATGAAAGCATCTCAAGTCCACTTCCTTCGGGATATGTTGACCAGCGACAGAACACTCGTGCTAGTGCTTGCAGTGGCCGTGGTAGTACCAGTGGTAGAAGTAGAACTACTGGGACAACACCGTTCACAGCCAACAACTCAAAGCGAAAAACCTCTGGGACTGTTGGACGTGTTCGAACCTGGAATAAGGATGTAGTATGTTTTCCGTACACCCGTGATAAGAATATTTCCATTCCTCGAGGAAAGCAGCGGGGGCTCATGGCGGAAAGGGGCCTGATCGGGAAAATTCGATTGGTTTCAACATGGGATATCACGCAGGTAGTGAAATTTTTAGTTGTTTTATAGTGTTTTGATGCTGACATTGTTAGTAGCGATTATAAAATTGTCTAGTTTGCTGTTATCACTTGGCATTTCTCTATAATTTACTGTATCTTACACTTACCCAATACCCATACCGTAAAATCTAAACTTCGTGGATAATACCCCCGAATAATAAGCCCCCTCCTGTCTATATGTTCCATTGGTTCTCCATGGAAGTTAGAGATGCCAAACGGCAACGAAGGCGTGCTGAGCGTAGATGGAGAACCTCTAAGTCTGAAGGCGATTGGAGACTATTTAAGGCTGCAAGGAACAAGGCCACTTACCTTATGAATAAAGCACGCACGAACTTCTATACTAACTTAATCAATGAAAACTCGAATGATCAAAAAAAATTGTTCTCAATTACAAGAAGTCTTTTCAATCAAACACATGCTACATCCTTTCCTCCTTGCTGCGACAAGTCTAGGCTCGCTAATGAAATGGGGTCGTTTTTTGTCAAGAAAATCACGGACATCTGTAGTGAACTGGATACTGATAAAGATCAGAATATGTCTCATTTACGTGTTAATTCAACCCTGGCAACTTCGCAGTGCTCCACATCACTGACAGAGTTTGATCTTCTTGATGAGGTTTCAGTGAGGAACTTAATTATAGGTGCACCTACTAAATCGTGCTCGCTTGATCCGGTACCAACAAAAATCGTAAAAGAATGTTTAGAAGAGCTTTTGCCCGCCCTAAAAAAAATTATTAATGTGTCTCTTTCGTCTGGAGTTTTTCCAGATGAATGGAAGGACGCCTTATTGTTACCGTCCTTGAAAAAACAGAACCTGGACCTAGTGTTCAAGAACTTTCGACCTATCAGCAACCTGCAATTTACATCTAAGTTGACGAAAAAGCAGTTGCTGTCCAAATGCAGTCGTATATGGCTGCAAACCAGCTTTATCCAATGCTCCAGTATATCCCAGGCGTAATATTTATTGTATGTATGCTGCTTTATTAAGGTGAAACGAGAAGTAACATCAGTATTTGCCAATGTGTTTTCATTGAGCGGTGACGAGCTCTTGGACTACAACTATCTGTCTGTGGTGCCAGGGCTAAGAAGGCTGAAACCACCAACTGTGAGTTCAAGTTTTTCTTGGAATGGGCAAGAAGTAGCATCCTTGGCAGGGCAAGGAAGCTTATACATTATGGCCAATACTCCACTCCCTGTATTGATCCCAACAATGGTAAGAGAAATATTTATGATTATACTTCATGTTATAAAACTTAAAAAAGCCAATGTTTTCAAGTTTGTAACACATTATGATGTAATATAAATATTTTGTGTCTTTTCTATAGGAAATCAGTGATGAGGAATGCGAGGATCCTCATGGTAGGGAAGATAACATGCCAATAGATAATGCAGATCAACAGGTTTGTATTGTTACTCAATACTGTGCAATAATGCATGACTCAAATCCAACCGCAATCATGGCGACCCCCAGGGAATTTGACTTTTGAAAATTTGTCTTGTAGTTGAAAACCCTATTCCAAATAACATTTTATTTGTTCATGCACCCAAATAAAACACATTGGTTGCCGATCATTCAATCTTTTATGATTTTGAGACGTGTGTGTTTACCAGAAAGCTGATTTACAAGATGATAATCGCTCTAGAACAACACTGGGGATAGATTTTTTGCAGGTTTTGCAGGGTTTTTTTTTCATGTGGTCAAATGCCCGCCCGGGCTGGATTATGCCAAATACCAGTCCATACGGGACCCGTCACAACTCAGATGCCCGGAAGTTGCCTGGGGGGATGATCGCGGTTAGATTTGACTCATGCATAAAGATGTTTGCTCCAGCACAATTCTACTTTACTTCAGGTTTCCACTCCAATCATTGCTCCTACTACTCAGCCACATGAGCAGCCTACATGCAGCACAAACCAGCAGGTATATTACACAGTCCTACAGTATATGTACAAGAATCTCACAAGCCACAGCGGGATGTGTTTGGTTGCTAACGAATAGGAAGATTGCAAAAAGAGCAACAACATAACAACTTGTGTACAAGGCTTGCGAACACATTCTGCATGCGGCTTGTTACAACCTGTGATTCTATGTGACAGTATGTAGTTGTATTGTATGTTTCAAGTTTCATTAGGATAAACTATGAATACTAATGCCGTAATTTAGCTATTTCTACTTCATTTCAGGATTTGACAACAAATGACACTGATGATCTTAGCACATTGCAAGCAATGTTTCCAGGAACAACTCGTCAAGTTTTACAGGATGCAATTGAAAATAATCTAACAATTGATTTTGCAATTGAAGAACTTTTATCTGCTAATGAGGAGGATGTTAGTCAAAGTATGTAAATTACCCATCTGAGGTATATGATGGTCTAGCTTTCTAGTCTTTTCCATCAAATTCAACAATGGGTGTTAAAGGCAACTCACCTACTCCGAGATTTTATGAGTTTATCCATACCCAGCAAGCAGAGATAAACTCTACTTATCCCATCTGTGAGTCAAAGCGACAACTGAAGTTACTAGCCTGGAGTGATGCTCTACCAACTGAGCTACAGGTCAAGCTGGGGGTGTCAAAGGTCAAGGTGTGGTCGAGGCAGGTATTTCTAAACAGTCTAGGTCTAGTTTTTTTTTTCAATATCGCATGTCAATTATAATACAACATGTATCCATATCACATCGATATTGAAGAAATTAAACCTAGTTTCGAAATATTAATTTAACCTTGACCATTTCCACACGTCCCCATCATGTAGCTCAGTTGGTAAAACATCGCCCTCAGACACTATGATATACTAACCCAAGGGTTGTGGGTTGGATTCCCAGCTGGGCCAATTGTAGGCTTTTTCTCTGCTTGCTGGATATAGATTGAATGTTGCTCAGAATTGCCCTTAACACTTAATGTCCACTCCACCAAAGTCTAATTTACCATTATAGAAATTCAACGTGTTGAACATTTATCTTGGTAGCTTTCCGATATCACATGCTATACAGTACTTTTGTTAGACATCAATTAAGCTACCTTATGCATCAACTAAATGTTCAACAATTGAAATATTGTAAACAAAACAGCAAGCAGTTATTTCTGCTGCTTTGTCCCATAACTCACACAATGTAATATATCTCAACATCTGTCTGCAGATTATAACTGGGTCACAAGTCTCACAGAAGACTCAAATGCAACAAACTTAACAACTAGGCTGCATACTGTCAATATATTTATTAAAACATATTTTTCTTTTAGGCACTTTTGATGTTACAGAGTATTTTAAACGGCAATTACGTGGAGAGCCAAATATCGTGTCTATAGACACAGAGAATCTTTGGGCTGAAGCATTTAGATTTTATAAATCTGGAGTGGATGGAGCTAGGCCACTACAGGTCTGTTTTTCGGGTGATACAGAAGAGATTGGAGTTGACAGCGGGGGGCCTAAGAGAGAATTTTTCCAGTTGTTGAGTAACAAGATAGCACAAACAACAACCGGATTTTTTGAAGGTGCTGGAGACAAGATGTTGCCCGTTATGAAAGGCCCATCATTGCGACTTGGTCATTTCAGAATAATTGGCAATATCATTGCACACTCGATAATTAATGGAGCAATAGGTAATTGTTTATAATTGTTAATTTTCATATAATTTGCAGGGTGGTGGAAATCATTTCCAATGGTTCCCAAACACCCCTGGGAGGAGGGAGTGGTACAAAATTATTTTGGGGTGTAACCTCTGGACCCTCACAAAAAATATGCATGAAAAGGTGACTGTGGCAATGACAAATAGCAAATATCAACTGTATCCCCATGTCTTGGGTGACAATAATAGACTAGAAACCAAACTAGAACTGAGCTTTCCTCTCTAATTAACCCAGACCTTCTTAAAGTTCTTTGTAGCTAGTCAAGCTACTGAGTGAATCCTGATTAGCTACAGATGTCTACCAATAACTAAGTTTATCTACTTGATCTTACTAGGGTTTCCTCATTTGGCACGTCCAGTATTTGAGAATGTTGTGTCCCAAAATGCGGAAGCCTGCTTGATCTACTGTGAACAGGAAATGATTCCAAACAAAGATACCCGAGAGATGATTGAGGAGGTAATGTACTGTACTAACATCTTCATCTTCCTCAAACAGGTACCAAATTTAACCACTAGACAATGACCTGAAAATACTTATTCGTTGACATCATTGTTAATCCAATCATTGTTCAGCACAGTCCTTATAGGGGTTACCGTACAGTAGGTAACCTTGCTAGCACTGCTGGTTACCAATTTCTCTGGCAAAGAATACTAGACTAGTTTCAAGATACATGTAGATTAGACTATTATTAGAAATTATTGTTATTGATGTAGTGCATTGTTTCTCAACTGTAGATTTCTAGGAGCAGTGAAGAACAGTTCCAACTACTAGCAAACAGACCTGATGTCTTGGACTATGTATTCAGTGCAGGTACAATTCAAAGAAGTAATTCATTTTTAATTTTTAGTAAACAATTCTGTGAAATAAATTTTTTTACATATTTTCATGGATTAAATTTATCAAGGATGGACAAATGTTGTAGCATTCTCTGAGAAGGAGCAATTGGTCGCAACTTTGATGCTTCATGAAATTATCTGGAAGCGGGAAACAGCTATCAACCAAATAATTCAAGGTCTAAAGATGTTGAATGTCTTACAGATGATACAAAAGGCTCCTCAAAATTTTCTTAACAAATTTGTGCAATCCAGTGCAAATTTAACAGGTGAATTGATGTTGGAATGGCTTGACATTGCTGAACCAGGGAACAATGCTGAGGAGAAGCAAAGAATATGTTTAAAGGGTATATCATGCAGGGTGACAAACTAGTCATTTCATGTGGACATGGTAATACATATACAAATACTTCCATTTATTCAGGGTGGGTTGCCATCCTGTGAATCCCAATTAAGGCTGATTTCCACTTGCTATTTTAGTTTTAATTTCCACTTGCTATTTTAACTTTTTGCGATCACTTTCTTTTGTCTCATGACATCTGGACCTGCAGAACTGATACGGTTCAGAACCAAATCACCAAATATACCAAAGGAGGTGATCGCTTTAAATTTTGCTTGATCATTAAAGATATCATCCCTTGCACTAGCATTACTAGGTGGGTGGGGGTGCCCCCCAGCAAACCTAAATGTACTGACAACATTTTATTGCCTAATTGGCAGGTATGAAATGCAGATTGAAAAATACAGACTGGAAAATGCAGACCGATGTATTTACTTAAAAGTCTAATATTAAAGGGTATAGGCAATGAAATTTTTTATTGTTTCATTGGAAAGATCTTTCAAAATGCAACATAAAAGCCGTTTACAGTTTATATAAATCTTGTTTAGTTTTTGAGATATTTTGATCAGAAGTAGCATGCTGTCCGCCATCTTGGATCATAATTTTACCTCATTACGTGACGTCACAAGCGTGATAAAGCTGTTAAAACGTCTAGATGCCACAATTGTAAGGAGAAAACATAGGAACAGCTATTGTCGAATTTAAAAGTTTAAGTACTTACAGAAGTCTAAGGTCCACAGAAGTCTTGACTTTACGTGATGTATTGTGTAATAAAAATATCGCGTGATCACGCTTGTGACGTTTCCGCATAGCCATGAATATCCAAGATGGCGGACAACATGCTGCTTCTGATCAAAATATCTCAAAAACTAAACAAGATTTGTATGAACTGTAAACGGCTTTTATATGGCATTTTGAAAGATCTTTCCAATGAGACAATAAAAATTTTCATTGCCTATACCATTTAAGTTCATCTAACCCTAAACCTATGTATCCCCAACCACAACTCTAACCATATTTGCTAACATAACCCTAACCATGAAGTCAACCCATAACCCTTACTACAACCCTAACCCTCATTTGATCTGCAGTCTGCATTTTCCAGTCTGCATTTCAGACCTGACTATTGCCTAATACAGTATTGTTGATTCTTTCAGAGATAAAACTAACAAGATGTGAAGCACTTATTCAGTTTTCAACTGGCCAACAATCACTGAGTGGCCTCCCTAGTAAGATACATGTTGGATATTTAGAAGATAAAAGCTGCATCTACCCTTCTGCCAGCACCTGTGGATTCAATTTCTACCTGCCAACTGTCCATGAAACCATGGGAGCCTTTGCTACTGCCATGGACAAGGCCCTGGAATGCGAAGCATTTGGCTTCCACTGCTATTGAGCAAAAGTTAAACTTTGAAGAAAACTAAAGACATTGACTAATTTAGAACAGAACTTCATATTTTGACTACCAGTGTACTGCATCTTAGCATACATAAGTACACAGTGTTTTCAAGTTATGGTTATATACAGTATGTGTTCTGCAAAAAGAGAGAGAGCGATAACTCACTGGAGTAATTAAAGTCACGTCATTCTGCATACATTATGTGGATGGCATGTTTGTTCACATTTTTTAGAGTCTCTACATCATATTTATACTGTGTTCAACTAATTTAGTTTTGTACCACTGAAGCTAATTGCAACTATTCCACTACTGCTTATTATTTGCTTGTATCTCTGATTTTAAAGCATTTAACAGTGAAGTGTCATCCATTTAATATCCACCATAATTTATTTATACCCAGCAGAAGCAACATCACTGAAAAGTGCTGGTGCTACATCCTTCCTCATTTTTTGTGCCCTTCAAATTTTTTCTTTTTCTTGACAAATATAAATTTTGCAAGATCAAAGTTCTGCCAATGCACCCCCCACCCCCATCCCAGGAATTTCACTTTAACCCAATTGGAAAATCTTGTCAATACAAAACAAATGGTCCATGGTATTGGTGCATATTGATAAGGGCTACTCAATCATACTGTTCAGAGATAATAATTATGAAAATGCAGTTCCACCACTACAGTAACACCATACCAACATTAATTATTAATGACAGCAATTATGTACACAATTCAGACAATGGATTATGTATACAGTATATTTCCCACATGCATATTGATATACAGACTGTAGATGTGTGGCATTTAGTGAAACAGTTAACAAAATAAAACGAGAACCTATTCTTAACCAAAATATGTTTATCTACCATACACAAGATTGCTTGGCCAACAAATTGCCTTACAATGTATTGAGATATTGTCCAACAAACTGAACAGTTCTATCATAAATGTCTTTTCCCTTTTGGTGGGAAGGTGCTAGTGGATCCACAGATGTCCTGAGCTCTGCCAATTTCTCATCAGGCAGTGGTGAGATTGGGGGCTCAACGTTGACAAATGGGAGAGTATCTTCCCTCCTTAGCAGATCTTGGACAGCTACAGTTGGATAAGGAGTTGAATGCGTAATTGAGTGATGAAGCTCTGTCAAATGCTGGTACCTATGCAGCAGCTGGAGTGGAGTAGCATTACCCTCAGTCGAAATACTGTGGGAATCATAGGCAGCAACAAACTCGGATAGAGCTTGATTGATCCTAGGCAGGTACACATAGCGAAGACAAAACTTGTCTGTTGGATTTGCAATATCAAGTTTATTGTCAAATTCCAGTTCTCTAAACACAGCTGCGTAGAATACATTCACTTGTACATTGACATCACCATTCAAGCGCTCTACTCTCTGGTTCCTGACGGATGAGCCAACAATAACACTGCTAATACCCCGGTGCTCCACCATGTACCGCCACACTTGTGTGTTTTCACCCCCGTGATCTGTTCGCACTCTCAATGGCCTACCATACAGCGATACAGCTCTTGTGAGTTTCTGCAAAACAGTTTCAGCTCGATTATTATCCGATGTTGCACCAAACGTTATAAGCCTTGTGTACCCATCTATTGCCAGATGGGTGACAAAGCCCCACTTAACCAGTTTATGGTTCCCATCCAAATGCCAGACATAGTTGGGACATGGACTTTCATAAACACGGTGACGAAAATTTCTCGAACTGCGTTCAGAAGGGCCTTCTGGGTCAACCCTGTGTATGGACTGCCTAACTCTTTTCCTCTGGACTTTTATTTTTCTTGCTCTGAGATGCCGCATCACATTGGTTTCACCAGCATTTGGGTGAGTAATTTTAATTTGTGCTATGATTGCATCCAGCTGGTTGTCATCGATGTTAGTAAATCTTGCTGGGTGATCAATGTCAGCATCCTCTATACAGTTGGCATGCTTATGTTATGGCGTTTGGCCATTTGAGCAACTGTAAACCCCAATTCGAACATATTTTTAATGTCTGCTGAGGAAACAGTGACTCCTGGTCTTCCAGGTCTATAAATATTTAAAGATGACATTAAAAAACTAACACATTGCCTTTGATTTACAGACATCAAAAATAATCATAATAATAGTACACTGTAGTAATGATAATGATAATAATAATAATATTAACAATAATAATAATAATATTAACAATAATACACTGTAGTAATATTAATAATAATAGTAATAATAATAATAATAATATTAACAATAATAATAATATTAACAATAATACACTGTAGTAATATTAATAATAATAGTAATAATAATAATAATAGTAATAATAATAGTAATAGTAATAATAATAATAGTAATAATAATAATAATAATAGTAATAATAATAATAATAATAGTAATAATAATAATAAGTATAGGTAATCGTGCAATGACGAGTACAGTTAGGGATTAATAGTACAAGTAATGTTTGAAAATTTTGCCAAAATTGGACGAGCCGCTGTGGCGAGCTCCAATTTGCCAACATTTTCAAACATCACAAGTACTGTTAATCCCTAATTGTACGAGCCACATTGCATGGCTCGTTATTATTAGCATCTGCCATGACTTCCAAAGCACTTTATCCAGCCCTTGTGAGGGATAATTATTCTCAAATTTAACATGTTGTCTTGCCAAGACAGAGTCCTGCCAGACTCTCATTTTCAACTCAAATTTGAAGCTTTATTGGTATTTTTTAGTGCTTTTGCTCTAGGTTTCTCTTGGGCAATTTCATCTGTGTTGGTTTAACCGATATTTCCCGCCATTTTGTTTTGGTAAAATCACCATTATGCAATTAATTGTACTCCTCTCAACCAAACAGCATCCAGTAATTTTGTCATGCTAATAATAATAATAATGGTCATAAATGTGTACTCGTAAATAAAATGTAAGACATTGCATAGAGACTAGTCACCGTATTTACATCTAGACTAGAGATCGAGCTCCGTGAGATTGCATAGAGTAAAGAGACTCGTCATCTTAAAAAGACACTATAAAGGTCGAGCTCCTTCAATACTATTACCGTCTTCGTGTCTCAATCTCTTCGTCCATTGTTGTTGGCTCGTCCGAGTCATCCATTGTGATTGTTGTTGGCTCATCTGAGTCATCCATTGTAATTTGTAAATGTGTTGTTATCGCTGGTCAACATATCCCGAAGGAAGTGGACTTGAGATGCTTTCATGCTGTGGTAAACAATGATCAAAGTATTATAAAAACACGATAAACAATGAATGAAATAACAAACACAAAAACAGATCTAAACGTCGCAACAACAGTGCAAAATAATGATATTTTTGTATTATTATAAAGTGAGTTACCTCTTGACACGAAGACGACGTCGATGCCGTTAGACCTCGATTATTTGTAGCCGTAGGCACAGCAGGACTCGAAACAGATGCTATTAATCTTGATATCTGGCTTAAAACGTTGACAACCTGATTTTCTGATGAATTATTCATGTAGTCGAACGAAACAATTATGCACGTTTGTGAATGTGTTATTGTGTATGCGATTTGCGCATGTTCAAGACAGCGCGTTGCGCGCGAAATTGGCATTACCTCCCCCACCCCCCTGCGCGTGCAACGCACGCCGCCATCTTTGTTTTACAAACGGCGCTTGGCGCGCGTGATCTAAAGGATTATTTACATATAATCGTTGGATTATATATAAATAATCCGTGGATGGTTTACAAACCATCCACTGATGGTTTACAAACCATCCACTTCTTATATGTACATAATCTAAACGATTACGGCTTATTTATAAATAATCGATGGATTATTTATAAACCATCCTTGGATTGTTTATAAATAATCCTTGTATAGTTTGTATTATTTACAAACAATCCATGGATTATTTATGAAAATGTTTACTATTGTTTATATATAAAGGATTATATAGCTAAATAATGAAAAAATAGACCAGTATTTTGCGTAAATAATTTTTTTACATTTGGCGCCCCATACTAAGACCTCAACATTACGGTAGTAATTATTAATATTGGGTATTTGGCACCACTGCCTTGAATTCCAAAACTTAAGTTTGTCTAAGACTGATAAGACCTCAAACATTTAAAAGTAGGCTAAACTTAATTTTTTGCACCCCAGTTGACCAAGGCCAACAGGGAGGCACACCCCTGCCTCCCCTATAAATCCACCAGTGATATGTAAAAAATGCTTGTGCCCTCCCTCCCTTAAGAGCTGTTTACGCATATGATTTTTGATGTGAATGGGAAAACAGTCTGCAGATTGTGTACTGTCGTTTCACCTTTCTCGCTTTTCTACTTGTTCGTAATTGGCTTAACATGCATCTAAACCAGGAGTTGCCAATCAGGACATTTAATTTGGGATATACTTTTAATTTAATGATATACTTAACATTTTGAAATTTCACATCAAAACAATTATTAATTTTAGGCAAATGATGTCAAAGTCAAAGAGCTTTCTTGTATTTTCCCAAAAGTTAGTCAACAAACTATTGGCAGGATTTTGAGTATGTCCAATGGCAACATGGAAATGGCAGCATCAAAGCTGGCTGATATTGGTAATTTAATGTAACTACTATAATTTGTAGTACTAGAGTAACTAGTAAGCCAATTACTATAAGCATCAATGTACCCTGCCAAACAAAATTACAGTCACTATTCTATATGGCATATATATGGCATTTAATGCAATTTCTTCTTGACTGAAAATATTTCAGTACAACCCGTTTGGTTAAATTGTCATACAGGGTGTCAATATATTAACCCTGCTTTCATGCATTGTTACAAATTATGTCAGGAAATAATATTTCAGTTTAGAGATGAAATATTTCATTCAACGTCTCTATTGAATGCAACATTTCATCTTTTGTCCTAATATCCCTTACTGTACATTATTTGAACTATTTGTACAATACCATATTTTATTTTTAATAGAATTAATAACATTGGATTCTGATTACGATGAGAAGTTTTGGGAAAGTGATGGTATGTTATAACTATTACCCATTGGCTCTATAGTACTGTATGTATGATAAAATGCTGTTGGATCCTTATCTCCTCCCCGCTCTCATGCTCACTCTTCTAATCACCCAGTGTCCAGCTAAGCTAATGCAAATAATCCCTCCTTACCCTCTACTGTATACTTGGAGATGTAACAATTGTCATTATTTAACTTAATTTACATGCTTACAGACTCTGTAGAAACTGATGCTGATAGATTAACCGCATACTTGTCCAGAATTGTAAAGCACGGACAAGAGCAGTCAATTTCTATCAGTCGAAAATCTACCACTATTCTTGCTGACCTGATTAAACTACATAAGCGAGGTTTGGATATACAGCTCAAGCCAGATGTAGAGTTTTTGGGTGAGGATGGCGTGGATGCATCTGGGCCTACTAGAGAGTTCTTCCACCTTACAATGGAAGCATTGGCGACTGGTGACAGGCGTATTTCCCTGTTTGAAGGAGAAAGGGATCATTTTCTACCTTTACATTCGATAGATGCTTTAGAGTCAAACCTCTTCTTCTATGTTGGAAGGCTGATTTCGCATTCTTTTCTACATGGCGGGTATCCTTTTGTAGGCATGGCACAACCAGTTGTAAGGTATATTTATTCAGCATCTGTTGATGAAGCCATCCCAATTATCACATTAAAGGATGTACCCGACTTAAGCATCCGGGAGGATATTGAAAAGGTGAGATAAGACAAACATCTACAGTCATGTGGTTATTATAGTAAGTAAACCCATGGTTGGAATTTAGTTTACAATTATGTGTATCTGCATGTCTCACCTGAATTACATTTGTGTTATAAATATATGTATAGTGTGCTGTCAAAATCTTATATATCTAACCTAATTTGTATTACAATGGTGAGATTACAATAAAATTTTAACACTGTATTGGACTGAGAAAAATACTCGTCTATTTTTCTGCATGTGCTGATATATAAACTAAACACTTACATACTCATTTTATGGTCTAAATGCTGCCTGAGATGTTTCTGTAACTGTAACATGCCATTTCAGTTGCTCAGATCATTTTTAGTACAATAATATTGTACTACAACTACAGAAATCCAAAAATCTATTAACATACTTCTACACGTATCTGATATTTTTTGTGATTTTGTCTACTTCTTAGATAATGAATGCAACCCAGGAAGAATTGGTGGAATTACATGGTTGTGACAGCATTGGTTCTCTTCTTACTACAAGTGGCTTTGTTAACAAATTGTTAACCTTAGCAAATAGAGAAAAGGCTGTTCAAGATATTCTTATCTACTACGTGCTCAGAATAAGAATGGCAGAGATGGATGAGATCCGCAGAGGTTTGGATTCCGTTGGCCTATCATCCTTCCTGAAGTGCCACCCATCATTTGTATCAAAGGCATTTTCACAATCAAAAGATGTGACTGTGGAATCTGATAACCTTTTAAGCAAAATCAACATTGAGATGACACCAGATACCCTCAACAATAAGCAAAGAGATGCAATAGATTGGTTCCGAAAATTCATTCATCAGCTTCCACCAAAAGCACAAACTGGTATAGTATTTATAATACACACTTTTGTAGTACATCTTTTTTTGTAGAACTGTAAGTGTACCATACAGTAACTGTGTTTTAACTGTTTTTAATTCTGTTGTCCAGATAATGAGCATGTGCCAACTTTGGAGAAATTAACCCAGTTCATTTATGGAGATCCATTACCCCCAACAAGACTACTTAATGTGAAATTTACAAGGGATGGCAGGGAGCTGCCAGATGTTGATGCTTGCACAGCAACAATCCAACTCCCTACAGATCATGCTACATTTGAAGCATTTAAGAGAGCATTTGATGCCACACTAAGTGCACAAGCAATAGGTTATGGACGAATGTAAAAACTGAAATCATTTGTTACACTAAACTTGATGTATTTCTGTTAATTAGAATTCTATGTTTCTGTTTAGAATTCTTCTATATTTCTGTTTATATTGCTTTGGATAAGTGATAGCTACAGTAGATCTTAGTTAGATACAATAGCTTAAGATACAATAGGGCCATTTTTATGGAGGAAAATAAGTCCTAACTTAGTTAAGAAGTGTCTCACTGTCAGTGGTAATATGTTTGCTTTGATATTTTTTTTTTTTGAAGTACCTTTTACAAGTCAACTAATTTACCTAGCAGTTAATATTTACATTCACTAATCATACCTCAACAGGAGTTCGATTAGACCTAATACTACCTGGCTTGACATCACATGACATCCCGGCATCTTGTCAACACGCACTTACATCTCAGTGGATGTTTTAATTCTAGACTAAATTCGGACCATTGAAATGAATGTGTTCAAAGCTAATGAAGTGGCAACTTATTTTCTTCCATGTAATATAAATGATCCTAATGTTACTGTACCTGTATAGAGTACTGTTACCACTAACTTGTATATACCTGGATGACCAATTGATCTCTCCCAAAAAAATATACCCCATTTTTTTCAAAATTGGCACATTCATGTCTTCATACACTCATGAATAGTTCAGTGATCACTAACTAAGACACTGATCTTGTAGTTTACCTTCATTTTCTAAAAGTGAGGATGACTGAAGGCTCACAAGGGCCCATATTCCCACCAATTTTTGTAATTTCTTTGGAACACCTAAGTTTCATTACTGGAACTGACAATAGGAGGAAGTAGTCCAGGTATATGCAGGTCAGTAACTGTTACATTATAAAATTTTAAGTTTTGTTTTGGGTTGAAGCTATTGGTTTGTATTAATCTGCACATACTGTTGAACAAAAGAGAGGACTTCTACGTAAATATCAACACCATGAACGTCACTTTCTCGCAATGGGTTGATTAAATTTGTAATTAAAATGTTATTTTCGTTGCTTAATGGGCTGTCTGTTGTTGGCACTTCAACTCCTTCATCTGGGCTTGGTAACCTACCATCGAAGTGTTCACTTGGAGGGGGACCATCCCAATCTACTCCATAGTAATGTTCTTCTTCCTGAAAAAAGAAGCAACTCTAGTGTGAGTGAAACAAATGTAAATAAAATATTCATAAATCTACAGTATTATTGTGTTGCTACACAACACTGTAGATACTATACTACAGTAATAGAACATTAGTGAAACCTGAGTACATATATGTACAGTAGCTGTACAAAAATATGAATATTTAATCTGGTCATGGATAAAACAAACCTGACTCCACAACTCTTCAATGCCTCTGTTCCTATTGGTCATACATCCTTGAACCCAAAGTTGCACAGGAGATTTCCCTCTCTCACTGCTGATTGGTGCTCGGCTATGTCCACCAGTGAATATTCTTAAATTTCTGTTGATGCGTGGTAGATAGACAAAGTGTAGGGCAAATAAATGCACTTCATCTGGATCTAGAATGCCACATTGTTCCATATCCAGAAATAAATAATAGAATACATGAATGCAACCAGAGAACATGTCTCGCCATAAGCGCTCGATTCTCTGGTTGTGCACGCTTCTACCAGCTATATGGCTTCCTCTGCCAACACCTCGAAGTGGATGACTCAACATATACATGGCAACATCCCTATTCTCACCACCCTTATCAGACCGAACTCTTGATGGCAATCCAAATTGATTAACAGCAGACAAAAAACTGTGTAGAACCGTTGTGGCACAGTTATTGGTGCTACATTGCAAGAAGACAATCATGCGAGAGTAACCATCGATGCCACCGTGAGTTACAAAACGCCATCTATGTAGTAAAGAAAAAAATTAAATGGACAATGACAGTTTGGTCTTTAAAAATTGAACACCGAAATAAAGTCACTGTTAGAAGTGAGCACAACTGCATTCATATTGAGTAAGTATTTTTCAATCAGAGTTTTGTCTGTTCTATCAAACAAAGACTTGGCAGAACTGAAAAGGATCGCAATATTTATGAGTTCTTAAACTTTTGCCTTACACAATAATTATTATAATATCGGTAACAAGGTATTGCTACCACATATTGCTTCATAATTACTTTGGTGTTTCAATAAATTCTATGTGAGGGATAGGGAGATCCTAGTGAGAGTGGATATACTTATTGATGTTATAGGTTTGCCTAAGGTGTAAAAAAACACAGGAAGTGAAAACTTGTTTTATACATACAGTACCTACACATTTCCATCAATTGCCAGGGGTGAACCGTGAACCCTGTCTTGACACTTCAAGTAATGCTATTATTTTTAATTCTTATTGCGTAGTATGATACAGTGTATGTTATAAGACTAAAGAGAAAATGAGAATTCAAAGTGATGTACCTTATTAGTTTGTGATTCCCATCAATGTGCCATAAAGCAAGTTGGCCAGGAACTTAGTACTTTCTCCTACGAATTGTTCTAATTTCAATTGCTCTGAGAAGCACGCCCCTTGGATCGACTCTTCTCATACTCTCCCTTATACGATGCTGTTGCACCCTATGTCCTCTACTGAGTAGAAGTCCGGTCATTCTTCTATACCCGCAGTTAGGAAATTCTCTAATAAATTGAAGTACCACTTGGTCTAGTTGTTCTTCGGTAAAATCTGAATAGCTTCTTTCCACGTGGCAATCGTACTCGTGAATACTCCTTCTGACCGTGCTTTCGCTTACTCCCATTAAAGAAGCAATTTCACTTGCAGTAAAATGTAAGTCCAGGAAGAACCCCATTTGATCGCGTGAAATGTGCAATCGAGGCCTCCCGCGTTGGCCAGTAAAAGAAAGTTGCGTCTCATAAAATACTGGACGGTCGTTATTCTCCTGCTGAACGAGGTCCCTAGCTGTCTGGATAAAATGCAGCAATGAATCCCCAAAAGGTATTTGACTCACGTATCGAATCACAGTATTGCAAAGCCAGTCAAGTCGAAATTGTATAAAATCATTACTATATGAACCACTTTGCTGCAAAGCCATCACTACTTCTTCGATGTACCGCCTTAATTCAGAAAACAAGATCGAAATATTATGTTGTTCTTCCGCCATCTTCGAGTCTTTCTCTGTCTTTCTTGATAAAACCGCTGAGACAAGTGAATGCCGTCGCATGCGAGTAAAAACATAACATAATTTAGGTATGCGCTCAAAGTATTATGTTTTTCTTTTTTTTGTGAAAAATACTTTGAATATTTCAATAATATAATTTGACGTTTCCAAATTATGTTATTGACATACTTAAATTGTGTTTAGGTATATAGAATATAATTTGAAAATTTTCATAATATAATTTGAAATTGAATTTTGACATGAATAACGCTTCATATGGATGGTGGAACATATGAATGGCAAAGCCATTCCTGATCACGTATCCCCAAAATGGCAAAGAATGACACATGCATGGCAAAGCCAGCATCACCTATCTCCGAGCTACTACGTACACCAGTATGCATGACCAATACAGCTCGCTTTTGAGAGTCATCGCTCATTGAAAAAAGGCGTCTACTGCGTTTGTGAATGCATAATAAATACTTCCGTATATACGAAATTCACACTGGTTATATATATCATATATATATTTATATATATATATCATATATATATTATATATATATATATATATATATATATATATATATATATATATATATATATAATATATAATATATAATATATATAATATATATATATAATATATATATATATATATATATATAATATATAATATATATATATAATATATAATATATAATATATAATATATAATATATAATATATTATATATTATATATAATATATAATATATAATATATAATATATAATATATAATATATATCTATATATATATATCACATATATACCATGTCATTAGTATTATGTACATGCATACAATGCATTAGTATTCTGTTCCTATACACGATGAACAGATTCATTAAAACAATTTAATAATTTGGTCGACTATAATAGCTTTTTTGATAGCCGATTTCAAGATCGCCAACGCACTTTGAAACTATACACTATCTAATACGATTTAGTATAGTTTCTTGCTTGTAACAAGATATACGATGAAAAGTAATATTCTTAACAGTGTACCGCCTATACAATATATTACTACTACAACTTGCTACAGCGAAAGTTAATTCATATGGCAAAGTGAATTTTATTGAGAAGGTTCCGACACATTTTCATTCTATGACTATATCAATATTACTTTCAAAGTTCTGCTTACTGCATACGAACGCGAATATTGATTTTTTAAGATAAGAAAATTGTTAAAATACCAGAAACGCCGTGGTATTACAATTGAGAATACACCGCCTGGGGAAATAGAGAATAACACGGTATAATGAGTGAAATGGTGAAATAAAAGTAGCTTCCTGCGTACGCAGTGTAGAAACAACAATGGAAATATACTAAAAAAATTACAATGTCTTCAACAGTTTCTTTCCGATTGGACATTTACAGATACGATTAGAGACTTCCAGTTATTATCTTTACCTGTGAGAAAAGATAAACCAAAAAAATCAGTTATTCCTATGCATAATCGTAACAGCAATAGCGTTTCCGTACTTGAAAAACTAAATAACAATATATTATCGTATACATTCTTTCAAAAGCTATGCAAGATAGTGAATACTAAACTATGTTTTTGTAATGTTATCTTGACAGCTTACGAAAACGTCTATACTGCTTATATGACAAAAACTTACTTCGCAAATTCCATTAAAGACAAATAATTAAACAACTGATAAATGTCATCTACGCTAATTTAATATTCAATAACGCATAATCCATTGATATAACGTTATTGTTCAAACTGTACAACGTAAAATGACAATGAACCCTGAAAATGAACAAAATTATACGTTACTAGCTGGCTAAGATAGCACATAACGTATACAGTACAGTTTATAGTAAAACTGACACAGCAACGTATATATACACTTCTGTTATATGTTCACCGTTTCTATCATACTATCAATTGTCTAGTTGTTCGAACACTATCATAAAACGATATTCTTTGAATAAGATAACAAGACATGTATAGTATATAGCATTATGAAAAATTGACTAGTAATATGCAGAGCAGAATCATGAGCGAACATATTACTTTAGTAATTATGTATGTTTCTTCAATATTCGACATTTCATCAGACTTCGCTTAGAACATGTCATCAATTAGACATCTTATTGGACTTTCTGAATATATAAACCGTTCGATGACAATACAATGTTACAAAGGCCAAACTTTACTATATCTTAATATTTGTAAACGATAAATACATTCGCAGAAAAAAGTGCAAGTTATGTACTTGAAAGATAAAAAAATTAATCTAAAATATATAGCATTAGTAGATCGTTGTCAGAATTCATCCTTTACGTTAGTGCAAGCTAGAAAATATAGCTTATCATAGCTATAACTGTTTGCAATGTCAGTACAGTCAGTAAACATACATACACTAACGGTAAAGTTTATCTAATTATTTATCTTTAACATCTCAAAATTTTGCTGACGTACTATCATATTCTAGTTTACATTTAGATTTTTCAAATGTCAAATATTTTTTCCTCTTTATCTCAAATAAATCTGTTAACGTTAGTATAATTTTATTTGCCTTACTTTGCACATTTCTTTCATTGATAATATTTTGCTAACATCATGCAAACTGTAAAAATGCTTATCTTATACGGACATTGCAAAAGACTTGTTATGACAGCTGATAACAATCAGAAAAAGGGGGATGGAAGAAATGAAAAAACAGTGTCTTTATTTGAAGTGAAACTATAAAGTGTTACATTAAATTTACTAGTATATATATATAACTTAGTTATATTTTATTTAAGATATTCACTTGAATAACAGACTGATTTATGCAATTATTATTTATGAAAGACCTTTAACAAAACTTAACGAAAAAAATTCCAAATGAAAAATACAATTACGTATTGGAAAATATTGAAATATTTATTATAGTTGCACCCCCGTAACATTTGACAGAAATAGATATTTCGAAACGGATTAAATGACATACTGACGAGCATATAAGTTTGCTGCTAGATTCCTTCAAGTTCAGTACGTTGAAACAACTTTGGCATTTGCAGAACCTTTTATTGAAGGTACAATTTTTTTGTCCTAAAGTATAATAACTTATATGTTCGATATTGATGTAAGATGTATCTAGTTCATAATAGTTCTTTTCTTCTTCTGTTTATAACATTGAATTCAGTTACTTTTGTGAAAATCAAGACTTGGACACGTAAAGTTCTATCATCTTCTGGAACGACTATCCTAAAGAAAGAAGTTATTCAGTTGACACGGTATAATTTAATACAAAAAGTTAGTCAAAAATTTATATATTTACAAACTAGTCCTAAAAAGAATACGTTTTTTTACACATGAAATATATGTACGAAACTAAATATACCATTTTAATAGCAATTTAGGTTAGTTTTTCCCTGTTTTTAATTAATTTCCTAGCGTGTCGAATCAGTCATTTCGTGTTCTACTTCATATTTTTCGTTTAACAACAAAATCTTCATGATCGTAGCAGCATAAGTCTCACATAAAGAAAATCGACTGTCAACGCCATAGAACGCCGATCGATGTAAATTTGATATCTGCATCAGTAAGAGAACTGCAGAAAAGAGTCTGCAAATGTACTGACCACACGTTGATGCCGGTGTAACATGATCAGATGCTACCCCTTCAGAATGCCTCCCCGGCCATCTGCTGCTAGGACCAGTTGCCCCCCTTCAGGACCAGATGTCACAATTGTGAAATCCTTTAAAATACTTCTTACACCAAGTTCGCAATGTATTGAAACTTGTTTCTAAACTGACAATAAAACTCTTACATGGTTAAATGAGTTAGCAAGCGTTCGATAGACGTCAAATCTCTGCCAAAGCGCCATTGAAATGTTAATTGCGGTCGGTAATGATTAATGCTTGTTTTTCTATTTTTGAAATATTGCTTCGGAGAAAAACCCGTACTGATACTGCCTTTTTCAGACCCGAAAACCGAGGTCTATTTCAACGCTTTCAAAGATCACGTCAACGATGTTACAATCAATAAAAAAACGAAACTTGAACACCTACTTAATAAATTGGAAATTCGACAGGAGCATTACAATCAGCACTGACAAAATTGAAATTCTAATGCACTTCCGGGTGCTGGCTTTCCAACTTTCTGTTTCATTTCGCGACTATGACTATCAAATAACCTGGAATAGTCTCATACGAATAGTCTATTCCACGTTATTCGATAGTTATGATGTCAAAATAATGAAAGAGAAAGTCCGAAAGTTATCGTGTCAAAATAATGAAAGAGAAAGTCCGATCGAAAGCCAGCCAGCACGCGGAAGTACATTAGAATTTCAATTTTGTCAGTCGTCACGGTCATTGGTCATGCCGAATTTCTAATTTATTAAACAGATGTTCAAGTTTTGTTTTTTATTTATTGTAACATCATTGAGCTGATGTTTCAAAGCGTTAAAATAGACCTCGGTTTTGATGTCTGGCATACACTGAAAAAGGAGACTATTTTGGCACAGGTTTTTCTCCGAAGCACAGTTTCAAAACTAGAAATTATTGCCGACCACGATTAACATTTCCTGTTGGCACTTTGCAAGATATTTCAACGTCTATCGAACGCCTGCGATATCATTTAACCATCTAAGACTTTTATTGTTACTTTCAAAACAAGTTTCAGTACATTTACAACTTGGTTTAAGAAGTATTTTAAAGGATTTCACAAGGGAGGCATCTGGTCCTGAACGGGGGCAACTGGTCCTGGCAATAACCGTATTTCATGTGTTGTTAAAGTTAACCTTATTTCTATCAAACAAGCTATAAGACACACCAAGCCCCAAGTAACAGACTAACAAATATATCTAATTGCTATATAATATGTTTAAATGACAGCAGATATGTAATTGTTACGTTG
Source organism: Corallium rubrum (assembly GCA_964035015.1). Lineage (NCBI taxonomy): Eukaryota > Metazoa > Cnidaria > Anthozoa > Scleralcyonacea > Coralliidae > Corallium > Corallium rubrum. The sequence continues at coordinate 271,679 of CAXIUP010000256.1, read as the reverse complement.
TTATAAAATTAAGTATTTAATTGATAATTTTAACTCACAACTTTTATACTGTTTGAACAAAACAAATAAGAAATTAAACGATTGGAATAAAATGTACATGTATTTAACATTAGCATAAAGCAATTACAGTTACTTATTTTGTTGCCATAAAAGAAAATTTAAATATCTGTATAAAGTTAACTGTCTACTCCGCAATGTTTGTACGTGAAAACGAACATATGAAATAGTACACTATAGCACAAGCATTATGCATGAATAACTGTAATTTTACACTATGAATGTTCCATATACAATTAACCTTGTAAACGATTGAACTAGCTAACGTTGTTGCCGAATACTGTCTAACTGTAGTGTTTAGAATTTATAGATAAATTTTAATAAAGCCGCGAGGTTTGTCATGCAATTTCAGATTTTCACCTAAGAAAAACTGTTCATAAGAGTGAAATTTTGCTTGTGTCCCATTCGACAATATTTTGTTACCAAAATGCACACAGACATGTATATAGCGTCTGATATCAAAATGACAACGATATAGCCATCGCACTCAAAATAATCTATACTTTATGTACACTCTGAAAAGAAATCATGAAAATAGCGAATAATTTCGTTTCCGTTAAATCTGGCGCTGTTCGTTTACATCCATGAAATGTTAGGACTTACCTCGGCCATGTAATTCCTTGATTGTCTTCGAGTTAAACTGGTTCTTTTATAAAGGACTTAACTCGAACGGTATAGCTTAACCCGATAAACTGATGACCCTTTTAGGAAAAAATGGGCGTGTCTACAGTGGGCCTTAATTCGAAAACGGCTTAACTGGAAGGGCTTAACTCAAACGGCTTAACAGAAACGGCTTAACAGAAACGGCTTAACTCGAAGATTACCTACCTTGAACTATCAAACGTTTGGCACGTCATGTTCGTAATACATGCTAAATTTTATGTATAGGACAAAATAGAAAAACGATCTGACATATATTCGCCTATATAGAGAATGAAAATTCATGTTACATGACACTTTTTCAAACATAAGCATAGCTGTTTCTTAATAGATGTTAAAATAAATAATGTATTCGTTTTACACATTGAAATTATGAACAGTTATTCAAACGTTCCATGACGAGAAATCAAGCACACTATAGTGCAATTAGTTACGAACCATTACTTTTCTAGAAGGCGTGGATGAAAAATATTGAAAAAAATTGTTTGCAGACGCTGATAAGATCAAATAAATTGTTTGCAAACATAATAAGTAAAAAATAAAATGTTTGCAGAGCAATCATGAAAGCGCTATGATTTAATATTTGTTACCAACTTATTTCTGTTTTCAGTAGCTATATCCAGTAGCGTAGCTAAGGCAATTGCAAAGACCGTTATGTGAAAAGTTTAAACCTGTTGAGAAACTTGTGAGGGCGAGGTTACATTGTTGTAAGGCCAACTGAGTAGACTATACATTATTAGGTATGCATATGCTATAAATTACAATACTAATTACATCTATACAAATGCCTCCAACTTGTTTTTACATTTACGAGCTGTTTATAAATAAATCTAAAGATACTTTTCTGGTTTCATTTCAACAAAATTAGGTAATTTATGGCTTTCGGATTACTGTTAATCACTTGTTTCAAAATGCAAGAAATAGCGTTTCAGTGGAAAAGAAGAAAACAACAATTCGTAAATTACTAGTTTCTTTTTTATATATAGAAAAATCAGTTAAAAAGAAGCCAACGTATGCAAATTTTTCCTGTAATAACTATGACTGGAAGTACTGGATTTGTGCATTAGTGTACTGCAACACGAAGAAAATCATGGACGTCATACTTTTATGACTCGAGTCGTAATTTTTCAATACATACACCGCTACCGAACGTATCGGTTTCTCTAATGAACAAACCGTGAACATATTTCTTCTTTATAACCATTTTCAATATGCAAAACTAACTATACGATTTTAATAAATACATATATACTTAAAAAGCAAGTTATACAGTACAAAATATAACAAAATTGTTTTAACATTAAGACAGTACTAGTAACTATTTGTGACAAATCATGATTTACGTTAATCTAGCATAGAAAATTTAAGTCACGATAATAAGTTTAGATATTTAAGCTATTGTCACTGTAAGTACAAACAAGGTGAAAATATAGATCAGTAAACTAACCAGTAATATTATCTAGGTATTTATCTTTAACATCTCAATATTTTTCTAATACAGGATGACGTAATTTACCTTTCTGAAATGTCAAACAATTTGCCCTGTTAATCTAAAATAAATCTGTTAACGTTAGTACAATTTTACTTTCCTGACTACTTACATGTATTTTATCGACAACATTTTACTTACATAAACGAAACAGTAGAAATATTTATCTGTTGCTGATATTGCAAAAGACTAGAATACGTCATAAGAACGATAACAAGAACAATTAAACAAATAAACAGACAGTGTGCTATATTCAGAAATAATAACATGTTACATTAACTTTATTATAATAACTTAATTCTATTTTAACCTATTGACTGTAATAAGAAACTTATTTATATAACAGTTATTTCTAAAATAGCTTAAACGAAATTTAAACAATAAATTAAAGTAAAATCTTAGATATTATTTATTTTGCTTGTACCGCGATAACGCTTATTGACAGAAATACATATTTTAAAACGGATTAAATGACATAGTTACGACCATATAAGTTGGCTTATATATTGTTTTAAAGTGCCACTAACCCCAAAATCAATTTTTAGCTCATTCAATGTACTCTTCATTTGTAGTGTTTTAGTGAAAAAAATTTCCAATTTGCATAAATTGTGCGGTTTTTATGGCGTGTTGAATTTGGCTTTTGGTAGCCCAGTGCCGTCGTAATTTTTTATAACCAGGAGCCCAAAACTGAAAAGGCTAAATAATGTCCGGTCTTGTGCTAGTTGTTGAAAAGATTCCACAAGCACTAAGTTCAAAGTAAAGTATTTCGCACGCGTTATGTCAATGTCGGATCTATAGCCATCGAACCTAAAGATCCGGTGTCGGAACCACACGGCGTAAACTTTATTCGTGGATATGGTGTGATAGAGGATGCAGAAATCAATGTCGGTGAAAGTCAACATGAATATTCAAGTCGAGAGGAAGGTATTAAACTCCAGCTTAGAATATGCCGAACACTTTGGCCTACGAAGAACTGGCTGGAAAATTATAACAGAAGAACAGTGGAAATAAGCGAATGGTGTTTAGCGATGTGTTTACACTCTGGTCTTTGGCATGAATACTTGCAAATACACAAATCCTGAGATGATCAGTCCTTAACTTTTGATAGATCGGTTTTGTTTGACCATGTAACACGCAATATCTTCTCTCGAATTCCTTAGGCTTGAAATTATCTGAGCAACGTGTTGAAGTTTACGAATGTTCGAAGACACGTTTTGTCTTCACGAAATCTGAATCAACCGAAATTTTTCTGCGCTTCTTAGCGTTAGTTCTTTGGTCATCGTTGAAATACGGAATGGTTGTGAAGACCATTCTTGAGACTAGCTTTATTCGTACAATTGGCAGCAACACAACTAAACACCATATTTTCACAAGTTTTCTAACGATACAGCAAGCGCAAATATTTGTAGATATCGAAATTTATAGCATAAAGCCTTGAAGGCACTATAGTCTACGAGTACCTTGCGTGACGTCACAAAATACACTCATTCCAGCCTCCTCGAAACGAATTATTTTCACGGAAGTGTGCCAGCTAAGATCGCCGTTTTGCCAATTTCAAACTGCGATAAAAATCGGAGTTTTTTTAAGAAATTAAATTTTGTTTTCGCAGAAACACTAGAAATTATGCCACGATTTCATATAGCTAAAAAAGGTTTTCGGGGTTAGGGACACTTTAACTTTAGTGCGAAAAAGAAGCTTGGCATTTACAGAATCTTTCATTTAAAATACAACAAAATTTTTCTTATAAAATACAATCACTTATCTATCATTTCCAAACACTTTTCTTTTTGTTATATTTATCACATTGTCTACTTTATTGCAAATCAAAAGTTGTACACGTAAAGTTGCATACTCTTCTGCAACGAGTATTTTAAACAAACGCGTTCGAGAGAAACGCTATCGCTAAACAAAACAGGTTAATGACAGATTTAGACAATTACAAGTTTTATTAAAAACAATACATTTTCTTTATAACTGAAAACCTGAAACATGTATTACAATATGTATACAATTTTCTTCTTCGAGAAAGAAAAATTATAAATCGCCAACATTTCATTGTTTCAAGACTTAATATAGATCTATTCATTATCAAATCGATCGATAGCGTTTTCGCTGAAAAATTCCTGTGCGCTCTGTTAATTTTAAATACGTTTTCTATTAATAAAATTGAAGCTGTTTATATGTTCTCGCTAGCTCAAGAAAAAATAATTAATTAATTTTGGTTACGTAACCATGAACTTAGAACAGTTTCATTTTTAACGAAAATGACTGAACTTTGCTAATAATGAATATGTTGCACCGTGAATACGAAGATTAATGTCTGATACGTTCATACCGGTAATTTTTGAATACGTAGACAACCGTTTAGCATCTTGTTTGTCTGTACTGACGTTACTGGCTAAGCGAAATATTGACATGTTAAAGAAAAGTAATCCATTACCAGAAATTAGTAACAAAATGGCACTGCTTGAAAGCTATTTTACATATATTCCTTTCACGATCGCGTTCCATTTTGAACAGCAAATATATATAAGGCGAATATATTAAAGAGAGACTTCTGCTTATTGAGTAGGTTGTCCAGCATTTTTCATGTATTTCGTATGACGTGGCGTTATTTGTGCTGTATGAAATTTGCTACAATATAACGCATTAAATGTTTGTAATTTCAAGACAAATAGTTCATCCTTTTATGTTCTGAAAATGTACTTTTCAGATTTATTTCAAAAGTTTTGCTGGGTATACAAGCTCATTAAATTGTTATATTCTTAAGTAAAACGACCGTTGTTTATATTATCAAGCATAGCAAAATATATCGCCATTCGCATTACATTCACATTACCAGATAGAAATTTGGGACAACATGAGGCACGTATGCGTATTAAGGACCATAATATTGACGTTCTCAGTAATAAATAATAACTACAGTAAACAATAATTCAAATTTCGCTTAAACGTTATGATATTTCTCCTTTGGCACAGTCCGTGTGACTTCAGCATGGAGTAAGCAAGTTATAACTAGCAAGCAGACACTTTTATAACATTTGATGTTAATTAAGCCACTTCAATTTACTAAACTGTACATGATTTTACCCAAGAAAGTGGAATAGCCATTTCGTAAAATAACGTTAAAGTAAGCTAAACGGAAACGAAATCAACGATAACAAACAGAAAAAACGAAAATAAAAAGATAAAGGAAAAGAAAAGCTTGATAAACCAGACAATAACGTAAGGAAAGACTAGCTTTCCGTATAAATTATTAAACGAAATAGACATTTATAGAAATAAAAATTTACTATTCAAACCAGAAGTAAGTATAACATTAAACTTCTTACAGTCAGAAGAAAATCCTCAAAATGCCAAGACAATGGAACGCGGAAATGGCGAAAACGTTTTGGGCTGGACGACGTTATTATGCAATTACGTATAACCCAAACGTAGATAACGACATCATTGCGATGAGAAACAACACTCAAGAACGTCTTAATCGCCAAGAACAAGACAAAGTACAATTCTTCGCCAATAATGAACAATTTTTAAACCACGATCTAACGAAGCCATTGTACATGCAAACGGCGGAGAAACTTCTATTTTGGATAAATAATTCGTCATGGACATATTGTGAAAATTGCAAATCGTTGAAAACAGAAAAATTGTTACCGAGATTTGAAAATACACCTCCTGTCAAAATGTCAAACACTTGTACTTGTCAACAAGAACGTTACATTTCTCCATTATACAGACAAATACCAGATCCATTGAAAAACGTAACCTTTACAGACATTATTACTTTACGTCCATTTAACATTCACACTGGTGACTACGAAAGACTTCAACATGGCTATCGGAAAAAAAATGGAATGTTTCGTCTTACACCTAGCAGTCACCCAGTGTATATGAAAATCAACAATTTGTCCGACGAAGTGGCAAAAAGGCGATGTCTGGCGGCGTACATGTATCTCATGAATTCCGAAAACAGCACATATAAACATTTTGTACAAAAGGCACAAGAGTGCATTGAAAACCAATCCTTATTCATGATCTATAATTTTCAGGAAACAACTGGAATAGAGTGTTGTCTGTGGCCAAACTTATATCCTTATACGAGTTGGTGTGAATCTATCATTAAAGGTAACGAGAGTCGCAAAAGTGCAAAGATAGCCTTTATGACAAAAGTTTTATCTGAAATAATTGATTACAGCGTCAACTTTGAATTACTTCAATTCCAGTACGATCGATGGTTGTACAAAACAGTTACAGGAGCAATAACTAGCGGACGGTATCTACACTGTTCACCTGCTAGAGCGTTAGACGCAAAAACATTTTCGCCAGGATACTGGAAATGGCAACATCGATTTTTATTAGACGCGTTAAGACAATTCGGTTTTCCATCAGCATTTGTAACCCTAAGCCCTTATGAATGGTCGTTTCCTTTCCCTCGCTGGATAGAAGATATCCGCAACACTACCGGGCATAGTCCTACTATGCTAGCAGGACTGGAGACAATGCATATTGCGCATACATTAGAGCAACTTGTTCGCGGATATCTGTGTGGTTCTAATACAAATAGATGGAGAAAGCATGTATTCAATTACAATAACCTTGCAAACGTCACTAACATAAACACGTATTTCTATCGTTTCGAATTCCAGAAACGTGGCACAGTCCATTTACATCTTCTTGTCTGGCTTAGGAACATAACATATACATCGTATAACTTGTTCCGCGCTGATATTCCTTGGGACTGTCCAAATGCAGCTTATCTTGTGCACAAGCTGCAACGTTCAGACAAATCTGCGTTGGATGTGAACAACCAACCGACTCGCCCGACTGAAATTAACGGCCACCGTTCTCTACGTCTTTACCATCCACCTGAAGCTTTCGCTATCAACCTTCGAGCATTTATTTCCTCTGTTCTTCCTGCTCTTCATTGCCATATGGATCTTCAACTAACTGACGGAAAAGCCATGATTCTAGGATATGTTACATCGTACGTATCGAAATGGCAAGATGCTTATTCGAATGACGGATTGTACTCAGTTCACGTAACGCCATACCAAGCTGCGTTTCGTCATTTACGAGAAATGACACCTTGCGAGCCGGAAATGTGGCTTCAATTGTCCTCAATTAAACATGCATGGTCCTGTAGTCGAACAAAAAAATACACAGTTCCAACTAGTGAAACAGTAATACTGAACAGAACACATATTAAATACCTGAACAGGGCAACAAATATGCATAACTTGTCTTTACTTGAATGGCTTCGGTTAGTAAATGAAAGACCGGCACGACCATCACTATATAAGTCTGGAAACACGCTAGTTGGTTTACAATTTTTATCACCTAAAAACCCAGAGTATTTTTTCCAGTGTATTTTAATGAATGTACCGCATCGTCATTTGGACGAATTACGTCATCGTGATCAAGACAGGCTGCCAAAGCAAGTAAAATTTTTTGCTTCCGCTGTATCTTTAAAACCCGATTTATGGTGTAACAATGATGCCGTACGCCAGTTATTCGAAAACGAAGGCCACAAAAACTATTATGTTTACACTTTAGTATCTTTTGTCAATAGTTTACGCGACTTGCTATATCTTTGGCAGAAACAAGTCTTTACGACAAACAATTTACATCTATCGTTTTCTGTCTCTCGTTTTGTACGATTTCCAGCCGATCCCGCGCAGCAAGTCATCCTTAATCATATACAAGTTGCATTACAGAAACGTAACGAGTATTACAGAGAAATATCGTTTTTCGCAAATGACTCAGACGATGAAGAATCTGAAAACGAAGATTACGTAAATTTTCAAAATACTACAGATACGACTATGTGAGTCCAATAGACTGGCGTAAATTTCTCCTGGTAACGGGTGCACCAGGAAGCGGGAAAACGCAAACTTTACTTGCCTGTATTGATCAGCAAATAGAACGAGAACGAAGTGTTCTAGTAGTTACACCAACAGGCTTTCTTGCAACTAGATACCGGAACCAATTTGGCGATGACATTACGACAGACACTATACATGCACGTTTCCATATTCCAATACCAGAAGGAGAAAGAGCTAATATCAATTGGAGCATTGCTGAATTTGATCTGCTTGTTGTTGATGAAATATCCATGGTTCCGAAAGCTGTCTTCGAACACGTCCTCCGAACAATCTCTGAACTTACAGTTCGTCCTGTTCTTCTACTGTCTGGAGACAAGAAACAACAACAGCCAATACATACAATCAATAACAAAACAACAGCTACAAATAGTATTTTGTCAGACACATGCTTTTACTCTTTACTTTACATTCATAACCTTACAAGTCAGTACCGATGTGCCGATCCTTACCAAACGTTTCTCGATCATATCCGAAACTGGATTCCAACACAGCAACTCCTTGACGAGATACAAGATGGTAAAGTTATTTGTCCAGAAGGAGAACCATGCGACGAAATGATCAAGACAGCTGTGATTAATCATTCAATGTCAACTGTATTAACAATCTCAAGACGAGCATGCGAAAAGATTAACGCAATAATTGTTACAGCGCTATTCTCTGATAAGCAGCCATTAGCTGTAATTAAATGTGACTGTAATATGGAATGCACACCAAATTATAAACATATGCGCGTTATGATTACGCAAAACCGTGATAAAGAAAACAGCGTAGTAAATGGACAAGAGGCTTTTGTACACTCAGTTCACAATAACACAGTGTTTCTTCAACTTCCTAGTGGAACAATTCTCAACACTTACCCAGTAACCTCTGTCACTCAGACAAATGCTTACAAGGTTGTGTATCCGTTTATGCCTTCGTACGCGCTAACAATTTGTAAAGCACAAGGCCAAACTTTAGACAGTTTGTTACTTTGGTTCGACGTTGACACTGTGCCAAGTGGCACTGCATATGTAGCATTATCAAGGATCAAACGATTAGAACAATTACATCTCCTTACGCCGTTAAAGCAGACACACTTCAAGCCAGTAATCGATATATGATATCATTACGTCATAATACAGTTGTTCATAAATTTGCTGATATTTCGGAACATGTCTTTATGATATCAAATTAAATTTTGCAAATAATTTATAATATTGTCAACTTAAAGTTAACACTTTAGATTTAAAGACTTTATATTTCTTAACCCTATCCAGACTGGGCTTTTTTTTTACTTCTGGGACTGGGGGGGGGGGGGGGGGTGGAAAGTGCCCGCGGTCAATATCTCCTGAACCATTTGGTGTATTCCGACGAAACTTTTTACAGGTGGATGGTATGCCTTGTTCAAGTATGTGTTACACTTATGTTGTCATGGCGACTAATTATGACGTCATTATGACGTCGTTAATTGCGAACACCCAGAATTGTTAGAATTTCCAAAAAAAATTTTCTTATTGTTTTGTTAACATAAAAAAGGTAGTATATCAAAAAAATAGTTTCTCTTTATTAAAAAGTGCTTACTTTTATTGTAACTATTATAAAAGCAAGCATAATAAAAATTGTCGGCTGAAATTTAGTGTTGGTAGGTGTTCACGACTCCGCTGTAACTTTTTTTTGGAGTAATATTTTTTCACCAAATTTTTCACATATAAAGCCAATACATATTTAGGAAAAGTCATAAAATTTCAGAACAATACCTGTAATGGTTTAGGAGATATTAACCTTTAAATTCAGCGCGGGCACTTTCTGCCCCGCCCCCCCCCCCCAGTCTGGATAGGGTTAAAGTCCATATACGACAATTTTCTTTTTTTTTTGTAAACATGAACAGTATAGACAGCATTGTAATGACATACAATATATGTTAAAGGGATAAAAAGTTATTGAGTTATCTTGCATCAAACATAGGCTGAAAACTGTTTTTCTGAAACATGGACGGCACAATTAAAGATTCTCAATAATGGTGATGACGTCATATCGGCACAACCTATCGGACGATTACAGCTGTTTGCCTATAGTTTGTAAAGACACCGTCCAGCAAATTGTACATTACTCTGGGTTTTAGGACAATGTTTAGATATCGATGTTAAAATAAGTAAAGAACTGTAATTGTACATTACACCTTATCTGAATTCGACGTGTTCACTGCTATTCGTACTCAGACTGTTTTATCTGAGTCATATTTAAAAAAACTAATGTTTGATTCAAGATATGTCAAAAATTTTTGGTCTGTTTATAGTCCGTTATATCCCTTTAGAATTGTATCAATACAAGCCATTTTTAGACAAAAAAATATATTCTCGTATATATATATGCAGTTTAATTATAATTATCGTTTAAAGAATATTTATTAAGACATATGTGACTTAGTTGTATTTTACTTTAGGCGTCAACTGTGATTAAACGTGTGAAACAGACAGCAATGACAAAGTTGTTCACGAACCTTCTGAATATATGATACTTTCAACTTACGCTAACGCGGAATTGGTACGCTATCTAGCCGATCTGTAATACCTGTATGCGAAATAAAGCAAAAAAACTGTATAACACGTACGTGTTCTGTTATTTCAAGTTACACCACTGCACATAAAAGAAACGAGATAAATTTTGTTTAAGTATATACAAGAAATACCTTACAAAATAATTACAGTGTAAATAACATTAACTGGCGTAGAACTTTGCACCGTCAACTATACCAAAGTACATAAATGTTACAATACCAGAAAACAAAGTCGTCATACAAAGAACTGCAAAAGGTAGAGAAACGTGAAACACAGAAATCAGACGAACATATGGTGGAAGTAAATCGTGACGACATCATGATGTTCCATGGTAACAATGGTCAAGTAGAAATTAATGCAACTACAAATAAAGCTGTAATGCCAGGAGAGAATTGGGTATATTATAAATGATATTGGGCATTTCACTCGATTACACAGCATGTTCTAAGGATTTAGGGTGAAGGAAAATTCGAGTGTAGAATATATACATTTTAAGACCACACCGGGAGCAGTTGCGAAAAATGCAACTACACAGGCCCTCCGGCAGGAATTGAACCCACGACCTTGCGATTCTAGTGCAATGCTCTGACCACTGAGCCACGGAGGCCGTTGCCGAGAGCTCTCGGCAACGGCCTCCGTGGCTCAGTGGTCAGAGCATTGCACTAGAATCGCAAGGTCGTGGGTTCAATTCCTGCCGGAGGGCCTGTGTAGTTGCATTTTTCGCAACTGCTCCCGGTGTGGTCTTAAAATGTATATATTCTACACTCGAATTTTCCTTCACCCTAAATCCTTAGAACATGCTGTGTAATCGAGTGAAATGCCCAATATCATTTACAAATAAAGCTGTAGCTTCTAACTGGACACACAAAGAACTTGATCGATACACGTTACACTTTTGTACGAAAGGTAACAAGACACCACAGTTAGGATTAAAGTTTCAATTATACACGTGCGGCAAACTATTGAAAGTCATCGACCTTGCTGTTAACAGTCTACGTTGCGCACGTCACGCTATCGCGACGTCCTCAGCTGTATTTCTCTACCTTCCTACAGATAATATAGGACGTTTGTTGGTCGAGAAAGATGACTGTGGCCGTGTCATATTAGACATTTGGATACGTCCGACTAACGATGACACAACTGTTATTGCTACCTGAAATTTTAGCACGAAAAGGCCATAGTCTACCTTTACTAAACGATAAGTCAATGAGCGTATCGTCAACGCTTCAATACTGGCGGAATCAAACGAAGTTGGGCTGTTTGAAATGCCACTAGATATTCATCCGTACGCTATGGGACTTTATAATCTCGGCACACGAATTACATCAGAGAAGTATCCTGAAACTGGACATTCCATTATAGAATCTTTTCGGTTATCTAATTCTAATATGGCAAATGAAGTTTTTTTGTTTCCAAGTGTTAGCAATTTGCCTTGCGCTGGACGAGGTCTTTTCCTTTCCGCAAGAAACCAGAAAGTTAACAAAGGACAATACTTGTGCACCTACGCGAGTTCCTGGACATCTACACGTCCCAACTACGATGAAGCTGGTAAGAAAAATAACATATACTTTAATATCAAATTCAGTCTAATTATTAATTGTTCATTATTCGAGAAATGATATTAAACTTGTAAGTCTTAATTGTTGAAATTTACGAAATGAGTGAAATGGAACTTCCATCTATACAAATTCATATTATTACTTTACTAAAGAACACTCTTACTTATAAAACGAAAAATGAGATAGCAAAAGCTGCGAAAATGCAATATCCTAAAACTTAATATACAATTAATATTCTTACGATAAAAGAAATATTTTATGTAAAGTATACGTGTGTTATGTAAAAGTTGCAATTAAATAACTGTAATATCTGTAATAATATAATTTTAACGAACTTTGCGTAACCCTAAATGTTTCAAACGATTTAATAAGTCTTATACGTATAAACCAGACATGAAACGTTAGGAACAGTTACTTTAAATTTGCTTTCGGAAAGAGATTTATATTGCCTGAAAAGTTCAACACAATTCACTTTTAAGGTGGCTATGTACGACAATTTCAATAACGCACTGGTAACTATAGAAACAGTATCGGTATACGTATGCGTAAATAACTATCTTGTCCATGGCAAATTCTATCACTGCGTCGACATAAATGTTAGACTTGTAGACGTTTTCTTCAGTTAATTTTGCTAAAATTTGGTACGTAAGTACCTTATAAAAACTTATAAAGTATATTTAATTTTAAAAAAATGTCATAACATCTAGAAGCTTTTTACGTCCATAATTTTTATAGCCAAAAAACTGCGCCTATAACGGTCTCTGATTTCGTGCATAGATATTCTGTACAACAATAGCTATCATTTGAGCAATTTTTAAAAAAATTTAGTAAAGCAAAGGGAAGACATTCCGTTTCAATTATGCAGTATTTCAAAAAATACAAAAGTTCCAACGTCATTATTAGCATGGTAACAGCAAATGATTCAACGTTTTGATAGATATTTTATATATGCAATACTTATGCTATAGTAAGGTCTACTTAGTATTTATATAACAAATGTTTAAATTTGTGACTAACATTAGATAATGAATGTATGAAATACTGCTTATTTATTGAAACTATAGGCAGCCAGTTTAAAGCAACGAACATGCAGTTAACTTCAATCGTAGTCGATTTTTCTTTGTAACATTGCCATCGATTAACGTTATAAAACGTATATGTTCTTATACAATTCCATTTAAGGTCTCTGTCATTTCCGCTAAGAAAAGTCACGCAACGAGACACAGTGTGACTATGAAACTTTTCATATAAACGACGCCCATGTAAAACCGTAAGATTTGATGAGACTAACCATTTCACTATAGATTAAGGTTCCAAAACACTTTAATAAAGTTTCTGTTCAGTATGCCATTATTCTGGTTATTACTGTAATATTACAGTTACCTTACAAATAACAAGTTCGTAAACTTATCATAAATTTTACATGTGAGTTCTAAAATAGCACTTACAGTATTTCACTTTACGCTGAAATTATCAAGTGGCTGTAATTGTAAACTTTTAAATTTAAAATTTTTCGATTGCGAAATGTAATATTTTTATTAATAATTGTTTCAACAACCATTCTTTTCAGGCTCATACTTGCTTGAAGTAAGCCATCGTGGCAGAACTAGGTACTATGATTCATCGACATATGATGGAACAAACATCGGTCGTTTTGCTAATCAGACAGGAGTAATTGACGCATTACGTGATGTCAAGCGAAGAAGTGATCGATCAGTGTTTACTGAGTTCGCCGAACAGGAATGGAAGTTAGTAAATGAAAAACTTCAGAAATTATCAAATGCGTCGTACCAAGTTAATGGAGAAAGCCTGGTTCTAATAGCAAACAATGACTTTCCTGCATCCGAATACCGTGAAGAAATATTTACTAATTATGGCGATTTGCGTGCCTATTGGCTTTCCGCTATTATAAGAGACCCTGCAAGTTACCCGAAAGACATGGTTGACATTGTTGAATTTCTTTTTGACTCTGCAGAAAGTAACTGGACATTACAACAGAAAGTTGATTGGGGTAACTGTGAAGACCTAGTACAAGATAATGGCAAATTCTTTACATGAAAAAAACGTCAGTAATGTCAGTTAAAGCATCGTTAAATTACAAATTACGTATTTGCAAATACTAACGTATAGCCTTACTTGGTATAACATAATCATAGAACATTCGTTAAAATATAATACAAGAAATTGTATTGAAAACCAAGAAAGAGACGAACAAGTAAAAACCTTTGCCAGCTTATTTACTTATTGCTATAACAGGCGTAACACATTGCGTAACGTGACGTCGCACTGCCTTTTGTAAAATTACGTGTATTTGCCATACTATAACACACGTGAGGCATGCTTTATCACAGCAAATTTTTGAATGGTAACGACCTGACACATGGTATATAGAAGCCTTTGCACTCCAGTTATTTAGTATTGCTATAACATACGTGACGCATTACGTCATCTCAGCGCTTGCCCAGGTCTTTTTTAAAAATACGTGTATTTGAAAAGAAATTTTTGTATAATCATTCTGTCAAATATGACAGAAAGCTTTGGAACCTGAGATATCTATTACTGCTGTAAGACATGTAATTGATAAAGTCATAACATGCGGGTGTAACAGCCTTTTGGAAAAATACGTGTATTTGCTAAGAAATTATTATTTAAAAATGAAGAATTAGATTTGAAAAATCCATATTTGTATAATACCCAAGAAGTTTATAGATTCTAGCAAATAAGTGTCATCTCTTATCAAACTCACTGTCGTCGTTACTTAAATTGCAACAACATGTATTAAAGACACATAATTACATGAAAATCATAACTTCTTTACGAAATGTAAATAAATTTTCTGTTAAGCGCACTGCCTTTTGTAAAAATACGTGTATTTGCCATGCTATAACACACGTGTGGCATGCTATATCACAGCAAATTTTTGAATGGTAATGACCTGACACATGGTATATAGAAGCCTTTCCACTGCAGTTATTCAGTATTGCTATAACATATGTGACGGATTACGTCATCTAAAGGTCTTTTTTAAAAATACGTGTATTTGAAAAGAAATTTTTGTATAATCATTCTGTCAAATATGACAGAAACCTTTGGAAGTTGAGATATCTATTATCGCTGTAAGACACATAATGCATAAAGTCATAACATGCCCGTGCAACAGCCTTTTGAAAAAAATACGTGTATTTGCTAAGAAATTATTGTTTAATTATTGTCAGATATCACAGAATATATATATATATATATTCTCTATATATATTCTCGCATTCAGATAGCGTGAAGTGCGCATGGGCCCATATATATATATATATATGGGTCCATGCGCACTTCACGCTATCTGAATGCGCACTTCACGCTACTGGCGCCATGCGAACTTCACGCTATCTGAATGTACTTTACCAATGCTGTCGCACATGCGGTTGTCACCGAGAATCGCATGTGTATAAGTAATTGATGAAATTCATTCAGATTGTTCCAAGCTACACTGATGATGAGCTGTAGTACAGCGAAACACGTGTCTGTAGATCGAACTATGTATGCTCCATCACTTCAGTGTTGTTGAGCACTCTGTGAAGTTGCCCTCGGTACCTATTAGCAATAATGCAAGGCTCACTACCCTTATGGAAGTTTGAGCACTCTGGCCCCATGCGCACTTCACGCTATCTGAATGTACTTCACCAATGCTGTCCCACATGCGGTTGTCACCGATAATCGCATGTGTATAAGTAATTGATGGAATTCATTCAGATTGTTCCAAGGTACACTGATGAGCTGTAGTATAACAAAACACATGTATGTAGATTGAACTCTCTCTCTCTCTCTCTCTATATATATATATATATTCACATTTATATATATATGCAGATTTTTATATATATATATAACAAAGTGTTGCGATAAAAAATATCGAGTATAAAATCGTACGGATAGAGTGCTCAATGCGTAAGCAGAGCATAACATAAGATGAAAAAACACACAAGTTACTTCATAAAGAACTTTATTTCACTACAAATTTGTTTCGTATGGCAAGCGTAGTGCTTGCCACACTCGTCAGGTGAAAGTGTTAGTCCACAGTTGGTGTGAATGTATATATGAGAAGCGTGTGTGGCAAGCACTGCGCTTGCCATACGAAACAAATTTGTAGTGAAATAAAGTTCTTTATGAAGTAACTTGTGTGTTTTTTCATCTTATATATATATATATATGTATATGTATATGTATATGTATATATATATATATGTATATATATATATATATGTATGTATATATATATACATATATATATATATATATGTGTGTGGATTTTGGTCTACGAAACGCAAAGAATCCTCAATAACATATAGTTACAGCAAATAGATTTTCGCTTACGTCAAAAGTCTGCAACAGGCTGTTTCATCTAAAAAGAATCTGCCTGAAGATTCTTTTTAAATGAAACAGCCTGTTGCAGACTTTTGAGGTAAGCGAATATATATATATATATATAAATGTCTTATTTTATGACATATTTTTGTAAAAACGGTACCTCTTGTGAAAGCCGAAGCAATATGTTAAAATCTGCTGCTATAAACGGGTTTTCTTATATTTTAGTAAAACGCTTGTTGACTTAAGAAAACTGAAGAACTAGCTTTGAAAAATCCATATTTGTATAATACCGAAAAACTTTATAGATTCTAGCAAATAACTGTCATGTATTATCAAACTCACTCTCGTCATTACTTAAATTGCAACTGCATGTATTAAAGACACATAATTACATAAAGATCATAACTTCTTTACGAAATGTAAATAAATTTTCAGTTAAGTAAAATAGTATCAAAAAGTTATTAAACCAAATTATAAATTTCAAATATCTTTAATGGACAAATCAATTATTTTTCTTTAGAAACTAACAATTAATTAATAAATAAGAAACAGTACAAATACTAATGAAGTATATACCGTACAGTACTGTTGAGTGATTAGTTCTCCCTTTACTTAGTCTGTCTGTTGATCGCTAATCAAAAAACCGCAAATAAATTTACATTTTGCTACCGTTTATAAATTTACTTTCCACTTACACCAGCTATTGGCATATATATATATAAAACTCTCCGTTTTTATTTGAACATGTTTTACTCTGAACAGCTCGTCCCACAATGTCAGTATTTCATTAGTCAAAATCTCAACAGTTCAGCACCTTTCACCTTTGTTATCTACTATATATATATATATATATATATATATATATATATATATATATAATACACTGTCACGGTCCGTGTAAGTCTAACAACCTCATGTATTGACTCTACTTTGCCAAAACAGGATATCCTGCTAGCCGCATTTTTGTATTTACATTGTAATTTATTACAACTGTGATTTAAGAATCCAGAGATAACTTGTGGCTAGCCGATGCCATGGAATAGTAAGAAATGACTGAACCATAACAGCTACGCTGACGTCAAACTTTTTAACGTTTTAACGCGTCATGGAAAGGTATCTGGAATAGTGTAAAATGGCAGAAGCATGACAGCTACGCCCACGTCAAACCTTTTGACATTTACCTGACGCATTAACTGACAAGCTTGCAGTAAAACTAACTCTACACATATTAACATAATAACTAAATTGCTTCTATTGAGAATAATAGAAAAATAGCGTTTTACCCTGATATCCACGTCTTACCCTGATATCCACGTTTTACCCTGATATCCGCGTTTTACCTTTATATCCGCGTTATACCCTGAGAACCGCGTTTTACCCTTATATCGGCGTTTTACCCTCATATCCGCGTTTTACGCTGATATCCGTTCGTTCGTCCCCCCCCCTGAGGGTTCGTTGTGGAAGGAGAATTACCCTTCATTTGGTCGTTTTTAATTAATTTTCTCTGTCGTTGTTCTTACTTTACGTGAAAGTTGTCAAACTTCAGTTGAGAAAGTTGGGAAAAAAATAACAAAAAGTTCAGTCGGAGTTCAGACACAAACGAGTATATATTTGTATAACTTGAAGAAAAATCTGACGACTCATTATTCCGTTATAGTTAGCGTGGAACGTGAGTCACTAAACGCAACGTTACTGCCGAACGAATGCATCGCCATTGTTTTTATATGAGTTCCTTGGTATTGGCGTTCACGTATGCCCGTTCTCTAGAATCGATAGCGTTATCTTACTAGTAGAAAAGTCAGTTCACATCTGTTATGATTATGCGAAATTGCGTCATGTTCGGTAGCTCGGCGATGAAAATACACTAGTTAGTACAATCGTACCTACGTACGCACCTATAAAAAGTATAAAGTAGCTAGTTATATACCCCTTTGGAAATTATTTGTGACCCTCCTCGTATCACTTGACCGCATGGTGTCAGCGAGTCAGAAATTTATTCTCGAGCAGCTGAAAAAGTATTATATAAAATAAATCTGTCAAAACGTTTTTGCTTTTCGACTTCTTTTTGATGAAATGTCGTCACGTTTTTATTTCTCGACTAAATTTTGCGGAAATATCGACGCCTTTTTATTTGACCCTTTTTGGTCGATTCTCAACACGTTTTTTTTTTCTCGACCATTTTTGGCGAAAATGCCACGTCATAACAATATTCTGACGATTTAGTCACAGACAGCCTGGTCAAAAGCTTAATCGCGAATTCTGTATATATATGAAGATGGTAAAGGCAGTACAGAATTGGATATATTATATTACGTATTTCAAAAAAAAAAGGCAAAAAAATTCTTACAATGAAATTCTGTTACTTTATCATTATATAAAAGTGATAAAATATCAGCAAACGAACGAAGAAATTTCTCAGACTTTCTTGTTCATTTATATTTTTTTCTTTTTTCTTTTCTAGTTGTTAAAAGAAACTTTTTACAGTTGTTTTTGCGGTAGAAACTTTTCTGACAATAACAAGTATAATCAAAACATTTTCAAAATCGTCTAGAATATTTGTCAAAGTCAGTTAAACTGAAAAGTTTATAGACAAATAATAACTAATGATGTAACTAAAATATTATATTTAGATATTATTCTTTCCATGTTTCGTTCTTTCGTTACAGACACATTCTGGACTCTGAGTAAGAAATGACCAGAAATATCAGAGGAGACAGAATTTTCGATAAATCATCAGAAGAAACTTCGGAACAATGCATCGATAACTTCCAGCCAATAGATTGGTTTCTCAATGACACATTAGACGATGATGCACTTGGCGAAGCTACAGCATCTTCCTCGCAATTTCTATTAGATTCTGCTCGTGTTGATGCAACAGCAAATGAAGATAACGAATGCGACGAGAATAACGAATTTGAAAGAACAGAAGAAACTTTGGAGAAACTGTCCGGCTCTTGCAGTTCTCCGTCACGTTCGTCATGTGAATACGAGGAACCAGAATCACTTAAAGAGCAGGACATCAACAGTGCGATATACCACGCAAGGGTGTATAAAATACTGAAAAACCACTTTCATAGGAATTTAATTGGACCAGGACGACTTCTACCGGCCGACCTTCTTTCATTCATTCAAAGCAAGAAAAAGAACAAGCAGTATGAAGGAAAAAAATTTCTGGATAAAGGCTGATCCAACAATTGACGCTTGGGCCATCGTAATTAATGATCTTCGCAAGGTCTTCAATTTCCAGCTATTTTACCGCCACTACGGCAGGATCGAAGATGACGTTAAAAATATCCGAAACGCAGTAAAAGCACAAATCTTGCCGTTTGATGACATCTTTACAAAAGCACGATCAAGAGAGCATGAACAAGATCAGCAAAAACAACTAGCACGTGAACAAGAAAATAAACCGAACACGAAATAGAACAATTAGAAAAAAGTGAACAAAAGCAGAAAAAAGGACATCATGAATAAGTTACGGAATACGATAAGAAAAGTGAAAACGACAAAGAGCAGAACCTGCAGTACCAGTTTTCGTATTTAATTTGATCAATAAGTATTATATAGAATGGCGTCCGCTGATGTAATTCAGGAAACGCTAAACTGAACGATCATTAATTTTCATATAAGGTTTCATACATGAAAATCTATTTTAGAAAAAATTAAAAGAATATAAGTAAAAGAAATACTGGTTAAGCCATAATATGCTAATATCTTGTATTTCTTTGTACTATTACTGCTCGAACGGGCAAACCGAGGCCGGTTTTGCATATTTCGCATTTTTTTTAATTAAGTTAGACCAATCAACAGCGCTTATTTGAACTTTGAACATCTTCCGGTTATGAAAAGCCTGCATGTCAACATACTGTATTATAAAGAATAAAAACTCGTCCTGATCAAACGAGGATAAAAGACGATGTCACAAGCGTTGCGACTGACCATAAACTTCTTCAAGTGGCTTGCATTGCATTCAAGTCAACAATTATGAACCCGTTAAAAATTTGATGAGAATCAATGACGCGTACAGTAGAGAAAATCTAGTTTATGTAAAACTTGGAACTCGGAGCGTCAACTGAACAAGGCTTCAACAGCGATTGAATACTAGTAAGCCAATGGTAACCCAACGGATAGTAATTATTGAACACGACGGTCTGAAAACCCGAACAAGAACAGATGCTTAGACGTTACGAAATGACTGAGGTACTAAAAAAATTGCAAAGACAAATAATAGCAAAAGCACATTGCAAACAGAGCCTTCTTTTGTTTTGTTCGTACGCAGTATATGTCAATCGAGGTAAATTATTATGCGAATACAAACACAGCCAACAATAGTCAGAGGTTAAAATAATTTATACTTTATTATGCACTGTCTACAGTCCACGTATATACATGCATACAAACGTCGGCACGTATTGAACATCAACTATTACTAATATAACAAAACCAAACGCAACAGTTCGGTGCAATGTCACTGAAGAAAGCTAAATATTTGAACTGAACAAGTTCAGTTATATACCATTTGGTACATATAAAAAGTACATTGACGACTAAAAAAAGAATTGCGAAGCGTGCGAGTTTATGTTTGTGGTTGCTGCTGAGTCTGACGCGCCTGTCTGGATATTATTACATGTAAACGATGAGATAAAATTACTGCGTTTTGTTTGACTTTCATTACAAATTGCAGCATCACATCCACTAGCGCTGGTATTTTCATTCGACAATGGAGGTCTGCCACTAAGTAAGATATTCACATTGGAGTGGTTATATTGTTCAATTATAAGAGGAAGCTGCCAATCTTCCGACTCAGGCCACGATGGTATTTTGTTTTCCATTGCCCGTTTCAAAACAAGCAAATCGTGGTCAAGTTTACTCCGGTCTACGTATTTTGGCATGTTCGTTATCTTCAGCCTTGGTCGCATTTCTGCAAAGAAGCTTGTCTTGGCTTTTAATCGTCCTTCAGTAAAAACCTGTAGGTCGGTGTCAGCTTTTTCGTGGCATTTCTGTAGCCGTTTCAATTCTCGTTGAAGTTCAGAAATTTTGTTTTTTAGTTCAGGATGTTTATCTCTAATTTTACACATGTCGTAATTAGTGCATACTGTGCCAGTACAACGGGATTTATTGTGCCCAGGCTTGTGACAGGTGGAACACACACGATGGGGAATATCAGTAAGAGCCGTTGAGTTAGAATATATATTCTTCACTCTCTGAAGTTCTTGAGCAGCACTATTTACTTGCACTGTGAGAAAATTTACGTTTTCTGACAGCTCCAATCTCTTCTCATCGAGTGGGCTACATCGTTGTGTTACACCTTGAGCCTCACGACAATGTTGACGACAAGCAAACTGTGCCCACGAAGGATGAGCTGCTACTTGATCCTTCACTAGCATCAGAATAAACGAGTTGCTTTGGTTGCAACTTACTTTGCTGATAATCCGATTTTATTTGAAATATTTCGGTTTCGAGAACTCGTCTTTCTGCTAGGAATAGTCTGTCAGGCGAGGGAAAGAAATCATCTAAGTCGCCTGGCTGGATGAACGCCAGGGACTTTTTACTCTTGAATCCTTTCTTTATAAACCCCTTGGAAAGTCTTTCCAGGTTAGATCCACGTAATGGAGATAATGATTTTAACCAGTCAGAAATTTCAGAAGGCGCACTCATTTTCGATGTTCCCAGCTGCAAAATTATGGAAATGTGGCGGCAGTGGCGCCTTGGTGTTGAGCCGTTGGCTTTGTCTCGCTTCTATTATTTCAAAGCTGTCAATCATTTTACATGCATCATTATTTATAGGTCTCGTTTATAGCGCGGTATAAATTAATATTATCAAATAATCATGCAAAAACTAAAGGTCATTGCACGAGTAGCAAAAATCACATCCTGTATAAATTCGAAATATGCCAAATTTATGTTTATGCCAAAAATTTGACTCTAATCGCTTTGTAGGGAAATCACCTAGAATTTTTGAGACCATTTTTGAGAATTTTTTTTCAGTATCATATTGTATCAACATTATTCGTCTTGTAAAAAATTTAAACGTTTATCTGATAGTGTTGTCCAAGGATTCATTTCAAAAGCGCGCTGGCCATAAATATCAAATGGCACTGCATGCCGACGCAAATGCAGAAAGCGAGGGGCAAATCACTGATTTAAATCACGTACACCTTCAGAAAAATCACAAAAAAAATCATGAAAAAAATCAAAAAATCACGAGAAAAATCAAAAAATCATGAAAAAAACTCCAGATGATTTTTTGATCACGTACACTTTTTCAGGAGTGATTTGCTCCTTGGCAAAAGCGTATGAAGATTTCAATAAAGTCTATTTAAAGTTGCATTTAACACGTGATACATGCGCACACGAAGGGTACATATTTATTGTATACAGTAAACTGTTCTGCGTGGTTTTATTGCTAATAAATTAGTAAGGCCTGTTTTAGACGGCGTGCTTTTCATGTGCTGAATCTAACAGTAATTTGGGACGACTCAAAGCTATTTAGCACGGCAGTCAATTTATACGGCGAACCAAATGGGTCGCACCAAATACCGTTTCGTGTTCCTGTGAACCTAATATAGAAAATATATTTTACTAATTTATGCATTAGATACGGTACATGAGAAGTTCGCCGTCTAAATCGATCTAAACCAACGTCGCACCAAATGCATTAAGTACGCCAATTCAGTCGAACTTAATCAAAAGGTCGAACCAAATAAAAACTGCCGTACCAATCTCTCCTATTAGGTTCGGCACATGAAAAGCACGCCGTATAAAACAGGCCTAAGGGCAGCGAATGGGTCTGGAGGAGCCGAGGAGGTGAAAAGGAGCTAATAGCAAAGCGCACAGTTGATCTTTATAAACCTAAAATGCAGACAAACAAACTAAACTCGACACTCAGGGGGTTCACCGACAAGAAATTTTTCTATTGTTTAGGACCCAGATTAATGAGAAAAGTGTGGAAAAACATGTTGAAATTGACAACAACACTCATGACGTCATATGTGCGGTCGCTATTCATTAAATAAATATGGGGGGGGGCTTTAGTTTTCTTGTCTAAAAAAGCTGGGGGAGTGCGTCCCTTAAAAAGGAAATGTCTGTGAAAGGGAGAGGTCTATCTCAGCGTACTCCCGTTTAGCAACGAAGCAATGCCGCGTATCACGATCACGAACGCCGTTGTGAAAGGTCATCATGTTTACAATTATGCAACCGTTATCGGAAGAGTTTATGATTGTCTCTTGGAAAGGAACAATCCAAATGATATAAATGCGATTGCTGTTGTTGATCACAACAAGCGTATAGTTGGACACATTCCCGTAGGGCTTTGTACTGTCCTTACGCAACTGATACATCGCTTTTCTGGAAACATACTAATAAATTGGTAAGTAATTATTATGTGCAAGCCGACCTACCAATGTTACGGCTAATTTTGCGAGTCGTATAAACTTTGTTATATATATGAACTTACTGTATATTGTCGCTATATTTTTCAGTGAAATACTTGGTAACCCTATTCCTAGCTCAGAACCTTGGCCAAGAATGTGGCAAACTGGTGGTGGGATAGTCGTTCCTTGCACATACGAAATATTTTGCAATGACGATAGCGCGCCGTTTATTTACGAAATATTGTTTGCAGCAATGGTTCATGTACCTCGCGGAATTGTTCAACTACATTGATGCAATATTGAAGATTGTTTTTTTAAACAAAAGCGATCACAAATATCCACAATGTCGAAAATATGAACCTAAGTTCTCCTCTGTTATGTTGTTTATCGCCATTCCAATGCAATCTGTGTTTCTTTCTCTGTGAGCATATCGTGTTTTCGCAACCAACTCTTGATTTGCGAAAAATCAGTACTCGCACACGTTAAAATGGAATGAATAAGGTGGTTGAAACAAAAGTCGTATTCCGTGTTCTGCAAGCATATCTCTAAGGAATGGTTCACATAAGTGACCGTGGTGGAATGCGCAGTTATCCATAACTACAACAGATCCATTTTCTAGGACAGCTGAACCATCTGGAAATTCAACCTGCAATGCCTCTTCAAAAAAATTCAGCAGTTCCATCCCATTAGATGGGCCTTCGAGTATGTTCCAGTATGAAATACCACGTGCTGACGAAAGAAGGTTTATTGTGAAATTAGCGTTTGATGCATAGCGCTGAACTTCAACGGCGCGTTCACCGATTGTTGAATTGCCATAGGAACGATTGCCGGTTGTTTTGATCACACTTGCTTCGTCAAAAAACAACAGATCGAAGCCATTAACGTTTGAAACGTCGTTCAAATATTCATTTATGGCGTCGATATTTTGTGGCGTGGTGGACTCGGAGGGCACTTGAGATTTTTTTTTTTTCGTCATCAGCAACTTCTCGCGAATCGATGTATTGATAACGCTGGCGGAAGGGATTTTGTTTGGGGGTAATACGCCGTCGAGTAGCAATCGTTGTTGAATTTCGCTGGTTAGAGTACTTGGTTTTATGTTTTTCTGCACTTCTATGTATTCCAAAATATCCGTTGTGAGTTTCCTATTCCATGGTTCTCCTCTGCGTGGTAAACGCAATGCGATGTTATGTTCGTTATAATTTTTTACCACTTTGTGTACGAACCATCGTCTTGTTCTTACTTCTGCAGCAATAGCTCTCTCCGACAATCCTTCGTTATAAGGTTAAGGACCCTTTCACGAATCGGGTTATGATGAGCTCGCCCATTATCATAGATTCCTCCTTTTTGATTTACTCTAAGTTGTACATTCGCTACAGCGCATTAAAAACACATGTCATAAATTAGCCAGGAGACCTAATCGAATCTGATGTGATTAAAATCAGAAAAATTTTAGACAGCATACTTACTTTTGTTCAAATACATGTGCTCCATGAACTAGAGAATAAAACGTTTCTTTGAAATCCGTTGAACTAGGACAAATATTATTTATTGCGGTAATGCGGTTGCTTATTTGAAAATTTTAAAAGAAAATTAAGGTCGCGTGATTGGTCCGACTTAATTAAAAAAAATGCGAAATATGCACACACGGCCACGGTTCGACCGTTTGAGCAGTAAACTGTAAAACATTTAAATTTCATTGTCTTTATTCAGTGCAAAAACGAACAAACTTCACAATACATTCTATAAAATAGAAAACAGATAATTAAATTTACGAATGATTGAAGTATATGTCTTAAATTGTACTTTTTAGTGCAAAGTTTCACAGAAACTTTGCAGTATTGTGATGAGTGGCGAAAATTCACACGATACATAGATACATGGATACATAGATACATAGATAGTGTAAACTTTCCGGGGGCTAAACTTACCAGGTTTAACGACATACATACTTGTCGTAGTTGAAAGGCTAAAACCAGTGAAAATGTGAAACACTAGTATCAGTCTTTCATAGACGACAAATATTTATGTTGCTTAAAGCTCGTAAGGCCTATAAACAGCGATAACAGACAGGTTTGTACCTTATCTACGTATATCAGCTAGAAAATTTTCAGCAAAACAAAAATCTAAACCACGCCACGCCTGCAGAAACCTAATTAAAGTTAAAATTATCGGACGTGAAATCAACAAACCTAGACAAATTCCTAAATGTTTAGTGCTGAACGCTAGATCGCTGGCTAAGCCTGATGCTTATCCTGCACTCTATGCTGAACTTAATAGCAACAACATTGATCTCTGTTTTATATCTGAAACGTGGCTTCATTCAGCTATACCAAGTTCATTGATTTGCCCTCCTGGTTACGGTATTGCCAGGAAAGATCGGCAGGATACACGTGGGGGTGGAGTAGCGATACTATGTAGGAATGATTGGAGAATGGAAAACATACTAGAAGTAGAAAATATGTTCGAATGCATTTGGGTGAAAATAATAACTGAAAACTCTGTGTTTAGTGTTGCAGCAATTTATCATCCCCCTGGCGATTATAGCTATGACGCCAAAGATTTGATAGACTATTTGATTGATTCTTGTGAGCAAATTTTATTGCGTGATCCAAATATGAATATTATTATTGCTGGAGATATAAACAAACTAAATATTCATGCTCTACTTAGTCAGCAATCTCTTATTCAAATGGTCAAATCACCTACGAGATGCAACAATATTCTTGATGTCTTTATAACTAACGTTCCGCATTATTGGAAAAAAGTACAAGTGAGAAAAGGTCTATTAAGATCTGACCATAACATTATTATAACATTTCCAAAAGATGCTATAAAAGCAGAAAGAACGAATTTATTCTTCAGAGACGTGCGAGACCATAGAAAACAAAGAATGTTTAGTGATTTAGACTCTGTTGACTGGACTAATATAATAAACGAGGAGCTTTCCTCTGATGAGATGGCTACTCAATTTTATGAAACTCTATGGCCTAAATTTGAAACTTGTTTTCCACTAATAAAAGTTCGATCATCATCACGTGACCCACCGTTCATGTCTCCGCTTGTTAAGCACTTGTTAAAAAAGAGAAAGCAAGCAATGAGAACGAATGATGAAGAGACAATTACTCGTTTACAGAATCAAATTAATCGTCTTATCCACTCCAACCAGGTGAATGCTGTTAAAAATGAGAAAAATGGATCTAAGAAATGGTGGAATAAAGTTAACAGTATAACTGGACGAAAAGGAAACACTTTACCAGTTAGTTCTATAATAGAGCCAAGTGTAATAAACACTTACTTCCAAGGCATAAATACTGACCCTGAATACACTGCTCCCCAGTTGCTGTCCATCCCTAAGGACACCAGAATTCCCTCGCTTTCATTAGACATGGTGTATAATTTTTTGCGAAAATTGAAACGCACAACATCCGGACCAGATGACATACCATACTGGTTTTGGAAGACGTACGCAGTGATACTGACTCCTGTTATAACGAGAATATTTAATACTTCTCTGAAGAGTGGGAAGATTCCGAATGTTTGGAAAAGAGCTGATGTGATACCCAGTCCAAAAGAAAACTCAATTAATTCCTGTTCCCAGCTTAGACCTATCTCATTAACAGATATCATTATGCCGCCTATTTGAGAAATGTGTGTATCAAAGTGAAGTTGCTGATACAGTGTATAATTATATTGGGGATGATCAATTTGCATATAAAAAAGGGCATAATTCTACCATGGCCCTAATAAAATATCAACATATGTGGTTAAAAAGCCTTGATGAAGGTGCTAGGTCAGTTAGAGTAATCTCATTTGACTTTAGTAAAGCATTTGACAGTGTCCCACATGATATTTTGTTTAATAAAATCAAGAAAATACCCATTAATCCATATATTATAAACTGGATGATTGACTTTTTGAACAACCGCAAACAGAGAGTGAAAGTTGATGGTGTCACAACTGAATTTTTGGACATTAATCGTGGCGTACCCCAGGGTACTGTACTTGGACCTGTAATGTTTACTATAATGGTCAATGATATCAAGGCGGTGAATCTCTCCAATGATTTATCTAAATTTGCTGATGATATTGCAATAATAGCACCAGTTTATGATTGCGAAGATTCAGCTGGGGATGAAGTGGAAAACATGAAACTATGGTCAAACGAGAATAGAATGTCTTTAAACGTGGAGAAAACCTATGAAATGATAGTTCGCGGAAAAGTGTCTATTCCCCTTCCGGATCTCATTCCGTCCATAATACGGAAAGAATGGCTCAAATTATTAGGTGTCACGATGGAAGAAATACCTGGAAAATGGGATAAACATTTTGAAGAGATGATGAAAAAAGCTAGTAAAAGAATGTATATTCTAAGAGTTTGCAAACATTACGGGCTCTCTACGCATCAATTGGATCTTCTCTTCAATAGTCTTATAGTCTCTCTTTTCACCTTTGCAGCCGAAGTTTGGGGTGGAGCATCGTACAATAAATACGTAAGTCAGATTGATAAGTTTGTCAATCGTGCCTATAGAAATGGTTATACAAGCAACAGATCAGATTTTAAAGCAATAATATCAAACAGAGACAAGAAATTATGGTCAAGAATTATAAATGATGATAAGAATGCTTTACACAATCTTTTACCTAGTAAGTTAAATAGACCTTTAAGACGGAGAGGTCATGACTTTGAACTACCAATTGTTAAAACTGAGAGGTTCAAAAACGCGTTTATAAATAGATGTCTTTTCAATTTTATATAAACTATCTATATTCTTATTTATTCCTTAGAATTTTAATGTACTAAAAAAAAAATTGATGTAAATAACTGTAACAATCTAATTGTAGTATTCTTAATATGTAAACTCAGACGTTTGTTTTGAGTGTTCAAATAAAGACTTTTATTATTATTATTATATTTCTTGAAAGACGTGTTTATCTTAATATACCAAGAATGTAAGAAGTTTCCCCCCGGAATATATTAGAATACCACTGCGCACGCGTGGTTTTGTTCGCGACTGGCGAATACAACAATGGCGGAGAAACGCAAAGGAGTAATTGATTTTTCTTCTCGAAACAACGAATTTCTAGGCCTTAGTGCATGGCTAATTAAATATGGTCTGGGCGAAAGGATTTACTGTCTGCCTAGCGGAAGGTCAAAGGTGCGAGTAAATATTAAAAGCTTTATATTTAAGTTTAATATGGTGTGGCATGTTGACGATGTTGTGAAGAGTCGGTTTGTAGAGTGTTGTTGGTTCGTGTCTGTTATACTTTCAGCTCAGTAACAAATTCTGTGTACTGGAGATCGTAGACTGTCTTCGCATTTTGATTTGGCGTGGAATAAGCAACTGTACCAAGAACCCTGGCCATATAGTAAACATGAATGTTTAGTTCTACATGTATCTGTACCTGCGTGAACTTAGGGGGTGATTGGGCAGACGATTCGCAACGACATAATCATCAGGCGTAATAATTTGTGAAGGCAACAAAAACTTACTTATCTTGACATCCACTTGACAAATTGTAGTCAATTTTGATCTGGATTGACTGGACGTCACACGATACGTATTAGTATCGGAATTCTTGTGATACGCCAAGCTTTTTATGCAAAAATTTCGAGGAGTTTAAAAATATCTTGATGTTATTAAACAAACCGGAAAATAATAGTGAAGGGCACAAAAGACGTCAGTATTCATGTTTGTCGGAG
Source organism: Corallium rubrum (assembly GCA_964035015.1). Lineage (NCBI taxonomy): Eukaryota > Metazoa > Cnidaria > Anthozoa > Scleralcyonacea > Coralliidae > Corallium > Corallium rubrum. The sequence continues at coordinate 242,059 of CAXIUP010000256.1, read as the reverse complement.
TTTATAAATTTTTTTTTCGTTCTTGAAGAGAAAATGACTCTTTAAGAATCCTTCGAGATTCTATTTTGGGTTGTTTGTCTGAGTTTTCGCTTGTATTAAATTAACTTGGGCTTTGCTCACGAAAATGGGCTGGCAGATTGCGGGGCTGGCAGCTCTGTCCGTACACGTGGCAAAAATTGTTATTACTAGAAACTTTGCATTATCCTTGGGATCTAGTTATAAAAATGTTAATGCCTTTACGGTATCTCCTGTTGTCCATATTTGCCATCTTTTGACTGTCTATTGCCAAAGACTGAAAATTAAATGAACACCCGTTTGGTCATTCCTTGGTGGTTTTTGCAATCCACAAGTACACGTGAAACATTAATCCAGTACTTCCAAATAAGAACGTAATCTATCCTAAAGCTACCAGAAAACTCGCTTGGTTGTCGAATTCATTTTTAAGAAAAGTGCCTCGTTCATTAGAACGTTACATACGACTCTAACCAGGCCTGACACAGATCAATGTTCGTCTTTTACAATTTTGATCAATCGCGAAATTCAGGCATGATTATGTCCAACAACGTGCTGGAACTTGTTATTGCAGTGTTCGCATTTGTTCTTGCTGCATGGGTTACCGTTGACACTTGCCATCACCACTGTAACCAAACTCTTACATTTGGTAGCCCGCCACTGGCCACAATTAGGAAAAGACCATAGTTCAGATTGGTGAGGGCCTGCCCAAAATATCCGAAGTACGAAGTAAATTTAATATGGGTACAAAAACTTGTTTCTTTAAGGCATAAGAAGTTCATGACAGCAAAGAAGCAGAAAAATCGATTCATAACAGATACCCATTTCTTCAAGGGTACTGAAAGTACTATTTGTTTTAAGTAAACAAGACAGTGCATTCAGAAATGCAGTCAAATGTCATTCTGGCCTTTTACCTTTGCCTTATTAAATTTGTGTAGTGTCTTGGTATAACATAGAATGATCTTCCTTTTAAATATTTTACTATTTTAGTACTATTTATTTTCGTTTTTTTCTCCTTGATTACTATTGCTTGATATTTTAATCAGTGGCCCTGCCAGGGTTATACAAGTCCGCTGCAAAAACGGAGCGGGTAAGATGAAGAAACCTATAACGGGGTCTGCAGGCATGCTCTCGGAAAATTTTGGAATGTAGAGTCACTGAGACGCTATTACGTTCACTTTCAGGAGACAACCACTTCCCGTTGCTTAAAATTAAATTGTGAATGTTTTTAACGTTACTTCCGGTTTGGAAAATTTCACTTCCGGTTTTTGAGAAATCCACTTCCGGTTGCTTAAAATTAAATTCTGAATGTTTTTAACGTTACTTCCGGTTTGGAAAATTTCACTTCCGGTTTTTGAGAAATCCACCTCCGGTTGCTTAAAATTCAATTTCGAGTGGAGTGTTTTTAACGTTAATTCCGGTTTGGAAAATTTCACTTCCGGTCTTTGAGAAATCCACTTCCGGCTGCTTAAAATTAAATTGCGAATGTTTTTAATGTTACTTCCTATGGTGTTCCATCCCCGCCAAAAATACATTTTGCTTGCCAACATTCAAGTTTCGCTTGCAACAACCATATTCGTTAATCAACAATGAACATTAACTAGTGCAACAATGGATTATGCATCACGAACAATCAACTTTGTAATCCATTATCGAAGTTCGTGATTCAACAGCGAATTTCGCAATGCGATATCGTATGAGGCGCCAGGTGTAAAAAAATTATTTAGCAAATTTTGTTAATCAATTTTCCATGGTTTGTAAACAATCACACAAAATAACCGATTATTTATAAATAATCAATTCAGTGCAGTGTGATTGTTTATAAACAATCATTTTTGAATAAATGCTTGTTTATAAATAATCCTTCATCGCTCATTGATTGTTTATAAACAATCATTTTTGAAGAAATGCTTATTTATAAATAAACATTTATCGCTCATTGATTGTTTATAAACAATCATTTTTGAATAAATGCTTATTTATAAATAAACATTTATTGCTCATTGATTGTTTATAAACAATCATTTGAATGCAAATGCTTATTTATAAACAAGCATTTCTTCAAAAATGATTGTTTACATTAGTGAAATATTGCTTATTTACAAATAATCATTTTATGTTTAAATAATGCTTATGTTTAAATAATGCTTAAATGTAAATAAGCAATTGCTTATTTATAAATAAGCAATTGCTTATTTATAAATAAGCATTTTGGGTGTGCGCAACTTATATGCGCAGTAAGAAAATCTTTCCACGTGCTCAGACGCTCTTGGAGTTGGAATATGGCGCCATAATTAAATAAAGAGAGAGCTTCATTCACTATTTCTTCGACGGAATATGGCCGATCGACCCGATCTCAACGCAGAAGAACTTGGCAGAGTTGTTGCTAATGCAGTAACGAGTTTTTTACACCCTTCGCAAAGCCGTCCCAGTGAGACTGAACGGCGAAATCAAACGAGGACAACAACCGCACAGACTCGCACTATTCAGGTCAGTTTAATGAAGTTCGTTGAACACTATCTATCGCTTCTATAGCTTATTTTCTTCGCCGTCGTTGAATGCTTTATAACACATTGTGTTTTCCCTTTGTATAGTCTGACACTAGCACGACGAGATATGCAACGATGACGAATGCCACGGCAACGCGGTCGACGACACCCAGTACCTCCACTATGAGAACAACACAAGCAGTATTGCCGTCACGTTTTCAGTCTTTTCCATCCAGCACAGGCTCGACATCAAAGCGACGAACGTCAGGTAGCGTCGGCAAGACAAAGACATGGAGTAAAGACGTTGTCTGTATACCAAAAGGCGAAGGTTCTGCGTCACAACGATACTCGATCCCAAGAGGACAAGCACGAGGAAGATTGGCTGAGAAAGGATTAGTTGGGAAAATTAGAATAGTTTCTACGTGGTCTCCTCGGCAGGTAAGGTTATCCTTATTTTTATTCATTAGTTGCTTTGCTTATTAGTTAGACAGATACAGTAGATGTATAATAGTTTAATTTATTTTGTTTTATTTTATTTTATTTTATTTTATTTTATTTTATTTTATTTTATTGAGTGATGGAAGCTGGGGGTTGGAGCCCTCCAAACATTTTGAAATGGCAAGTGGGTGCAGGATAGACCCCCTAATGAAAATCTGATGGCTCAAAGAAGCATTCACCCAAAGTTGTCTTCTTTTATTTTGAGTAGTAATTTTTGGTCAACTAGTATGGACTTGCAGACTGTAGCAAATCATACAATGGCCATGGGGGGTGGTGTTGGATAATGTGGAGCATTTGCAGTGGTGGATGGGGAGCCCATTGATCTGGTTAGTGCTGAGAGCCACATCCCAAGCATGGACTAACCATGCCAAACATTATAAACGGATTTTAATATTTTATCTGCAATGAACATTACAAATGGACAACTTTGTAATATAAATTTTTGTATAATTTTTTATGTCAAACAAATGGGGTTTTTTTATTGTATTGTATACACTGTAATAAACTACTTTCCACTTAAAAAAGAAGAGTACACCATCATCATCACCCTGAAATCTGAACTTTAATAACTTAGAAGATTCAATTTTTCGATATGCAAGTGAACTGAATATTGTATGTCTATTATGCATTAATGACCTGGTATTAATCTTTTACTACCACAGCTACATATAACTTTATTTCATGCTGGGTATACTGTACATGTATTATTTTACTTGTCATTAAGGGGAGATGCCTGGCAGTGAATGAGTTATATGAAACTATTTTCTGTAATTGTAGGTTGCAGCTGAGATCACATCAATTTTTCAGAAGGTTTTTGCCTTGGGGGAGCAGGACCTTTTGGATTATGATTATCTTTCAGTTGTTCCTGGGACCAAACGGTTGAAAATACCGTCAGTATCTTCATCTTTTACCTGGAATGGCCATGAGGTTGCATCACTTGCTGGCCAAGGAGGCTTATACATATTGGCTAACTCAGCACTAATTAAAGTAGAGTTGCATCCAGATGCAGCTGAGGTACAGTACAGTGCATCACAGCATTATTTTACATTATAATTCATAAGGAAACCACAACAAAAATATATATCTCTTATTAGATGTGTTGGTGTGTAGTACATATATGTTATTTACCAGCTGGGAGGTCTGTATAGAGAAATATTTCCCGAGGTCTCAAAAACTGCCCGAGGCCGCAGGCCGAGGGTCGTTTCTGAGACTGAGGGAAATATTTCTCTATACGGACCGACCAAAACGGTAAATAACTTCTTTTTTTTTTTATTAATCGTACGATTTATATAATTTACATAATTAGGTAAATTAACATAATTGAATTGTGTAATCGAGATGATATTCACGTGATATTCAAAAGTCCACAGTTTATCGTTCGACAGTAAACAACTGCAGACATGCTGTCTGACAGGGAAGCTTGGAACGTCTTTTGTGATAAAAAAACCAGTCAAAACTTGAAGATCTAGTCTTTTTAAAGTTTAGTTGATAAAGATTCTTTGTCGTTCTTCTTCGTCGCTTGCTCGTTTTTGGCTGTTGGAAAATCACTTTTAATACTCTGCTGACTGCATGGAAATTGAAAGTGGGTCGTTTGAGTTTGAAGATGAAAATGCTTGTAGTATTAAAGCCATTTGAAACTTTTTTCAAAGACATGACACGATGAGGTTGGCATGTGGAAAATATTTGACTAAAGGGTAAAGACTTGTAGTGGTTTTGTTGAGTATAGTTGGACAACAGAAGAATGACAGTTTAGTATCAAAAGGTTTCAGCTTTTCTGTCTTATATTTTCATGTAGTGATTAAAAATACTGTGTTCACAAGTTTGTGTATGTTTTGCCTACTGTTTTAAACTGTTTTCGTACGTCGTTGAGCAATAATACTTTAAAACTTTATAAATGTTGCTCACTGACATTTCACAGCATTCTCACGTTCTTTTAAAATTCGCTGTTTTCAAAGTTGTCAAAGCCATTTCGATAATAAAACTCATTTGCATCCCTGTAGCTCTCTGTTGAATATATTTTTTCTGTGGCAAGCGAAATAGTTATGTATGAAAATCGGTCAATTTTACGGCCTATAAAACACATTAAAAAATTATCTCGAGCGGTTCGTACGGGCTCATACAGACCGCTCGTTAACCAATCAGAAAGCAGGATTTGGTAGGATACGGACCGAAAAAAAATAACGCTGTATATTTTTACGAGTTGTGCCGTATTTTGATGAGCTTGCAGGGTGAGTCAAAATACAAACAACAAGTAAAAATATACAGTGATACTACACATGAAAACATCTTATAAGAGATTTATTATACAACTGCTCTGATTTTTTATGGAAAAAGAAAACTCTAAAAAGGCCAGAGAAGTAGGAGCGTGACTTGCACCAGGACAAAATAATAAGCACACATGAAGTAGTCTCCCGTGTGATAAATTTGATTGGCTAACCATCCAAATAACCAGTGCAAATAACTAACTATGCAAATATTGCTGTATATTTGCACACATTTTTAGCATTATTTGGACAGTTTTTAATGCAGTTGTATAATAAGGATGCCTATTGTATGGCAGTTCTTGTATGGTGGTTGTAACAATTGAGCACGCCAAACTGACCTGTGTTTCTTCTTCTTTGTTCGGAGTTCCGTCATTTATATTCAGCCATTTTGAATAATGTGGTATAATTATATCATCAGCGTATCGCAGGTGCGGGTTACGGGGCCAAAGGAAACCCGAGGCCCGAACATTTACGAGGGCGGAGAAAGGAGGGAAGAAAAAAGGAGAGAGTGAAACAACCATCACATGATGGAGTATTGACCAGCGGTGATGTGTTATTTGGGTTTTGAAATCTAGCTACGCTCGTAGCCCTTGATCTGTCAACAATCAATTAGGTTGTTCACGCGAGGTAAGTATTTATAAGTTGCCAGAAGTTACAACCCATGACCCAACTAGCCACCAGCGAACCACTTGCAAAGACAGAGTCAGAGAAAGAAAATACTGTTCAAATGCTGTATTTAAATTACATCATCCAAACACGTCGTAAAATTGTAATATTACACTGTATTTAATTTACTAACATATCAACTGAAATCCACCTTCGATCTACTGATAGTATTAGTTTGTTTAATATGTACATGTACTGCCGAAACATAGAATGTAGATGTCTCACGTTTCGAACGATTGGAGCCAAGGCCCTTTAATATAGAGTCAAAATATTAGACATTACGTTTTCTTACAAAATCTCTGGCATTTCACTCCCCTTCTATTTATCTTCCTTCCGACCGTTATTTAATTTTTGGAACGTGCTCAGGTTTCCTTCGGCCCCGTAACCCGTGCCTGCGATACACTCATGATATATACCGCATTATTCAAAATGGCTGAATATAAATGAAGGAACACTGAACAAAGAAGAAGAAACACACTCAGGTGAGTCTGGCGTGCTCCTTTGGTTGTAACTCATTGTTCTACTGTAGAATAACTTTTTCTTTCAATTTTTCTTAAAATATTGTAGGGTGTAGAAGAAGGTACAGATGTACTATATCATTGTGAAAGACCAGAAACACAACAGCACATTGAACAAATAGATCTAGAATCAACTGGAGAAGTAGAATCTTCTCCTCAATACAGGTTGGTTGCAAACGTTGACAAATCCAGAAAATGCAAAATGTAATATTTCAATTTTCTAATAATGTTTTTACTAATTTTAAAATATTTCAGGTCCTATATATCACTACTAGATGATGAAGATCTTAGTGATGATGGCAATGATTTTTCAATGCAGCTAGCACTTGAAGAGAGTGCAAGGTAAATAAAATTTTCATTACAGGTACTGTATACTAATACTGTAGACAGCTGGTCAACCTCAATAAAAGTGTTTCAAAAACACCGTTGATGGCATTTTTTTGTTACAAGCAGGCAACCATAACAGATTGTATCGGATAGTGCACAGTATACAGTTCTGGTTAACCTAATTCGCATACAGTAACTCACAATCATAAACAAATGGTGTAAATACTGTACCTCTAAATATAACACTTTGAAAAAAAGCCACAACAAGGTAAGCTTGCCAAGAGTCAGAAATTTATTAGATCTGGTAGCAACAGTTAAAATCTCATATTCATAAATTACTTTGTTTTATTTTGGTATTTGCCTATACTGCCATGTATGTAATGTTATAAAGCTGAGCTTTTGTATTACAGTACAGTCCTGCTCATGATATCTTCAGACATTTAACTCACCGGCTCAACAATACTACTTGTGATACACAGATGGCAACTGGCCTAGTCATCTTCAGTTGATTATTGTCTAAGCTACATTTTTATGGTGGTTGCCTGTTTGTAACAAAAAGTTAGTTGGCTGCTTGTTGTGGCTGTTCTTCAAGGCGACTTATATTTTGGTAAATTTGCACCATGTTTCTTGTTTGTTTTATGATTGTGAGTTATGTCCTCAAATAGCCAGAACTTCAGGCATGCTGATTAGATAGCATTCTGAAGTTAGCCAATCCAAATAAAGCACAAACATATTAGGCAGAACTTTACAGATACCCCATTCAATATTCATCCCATTACGCTTTCAAAAAGCTCCAAATTTTAGAGCTGGTAATCCCCCTTCAAAGTACAGTATATACTATGTGATATGATTTAGCATGGTTGCCTGCTTGTAACAAAAAATGCCATCAAAAGTAATATTTTGAAAACCTTGGCCAGTCATGTATAATGCATGGTTCGATTATTTCTGTGACCAACCCCCCAGGCTACCTCGCAACCCCTGGGAAACTGTGTTGATTGTCTGGCCCCGTAGATGTCTGGGGGGGGGGGGTAGGGGAGAAATATAAATACCCACACATGAGGGGTGTGGTGTCTAGCCTGTCAGCATGCCTTGAGAGAAAATCAATCCAATTTGTCAGTGAATGGTTAGTAAGGAACAAATGAACAATCGTTCAAAGCTGATCAGACTGATCACTATATTTGAAGGTTTGGATGCTGAAATATTTCAATTGTTGAAATATTAAAATCTTGATAACGTGACTACATGCAATTATTTGTCAATGTTCTCCCTGGGGAACAGCTACTTTGTGAGGAGTATACGTTTGGGTATATTTTGCATTCATGAAAAAGGTGGTTACTTTTGGGAAGGTGGTTACTTTTTGAATTTTACGGTATAATAATACACATTTAATTTAATACACATTATGAATGATACACATACTTAAGTTGGTAACTAAAACCGTGTTAAATACTGTATGTGGGAAATAATTCTACATGTATATCTTTACAGAGATGCTCAACAGTTTGAAAGACCGGCCTCTTTGCAAGATATTAAAGATATGTTGCAGACACATACATTAGCAGTCATGGAATCTTCTGAAAGTGCTGGGAGAAACTACATAAATGTGAGACGGGGACATGTGCTTAATGATGGCATTCATAAAATAAATAGGGCAATCTTCAACCCGAAATTGCTTTGTCTGTTAAATTTGCGGACGATGATGGGAATAGTGAAGGAGCTGTGGATACTGGAGGGCCTACTCGGGAATTTTTCCGGTTGTGCATTAAAGAGATGTTCTCAAGAACAAGCATTTTTCAGGGACCAGAGGGAAATAAAGTTTTGATTCACAATATTCAGGGTTTGTTTACGATGTCATTGTCATTTCAAAGCCTTAACCCTTTATAGTCCACTGGCCACTTAAAGAATTTTATTCTGGCTAACGCCAGACGATTTTATTCAGCATATGGGAAGGTCTTGGGCTATAAAGGGTTAATTACAAGTACAATTATACAACATAGATGTTACCCTATTAGGACTGTGACAGTTAGTTGTAGGTATAGTGACGGCAACATAGTGACAGATGAAGTTTCAAAAGACTCAATTCAATTCAGTCAATTTCAGAGACTCTAGATTTAAATTTAAATTTAATTAAAATTTATTGGGTGCACCCCTGGAGTCCAGCTAGCAGGGCTATTGACCACAACTAATGAAACAACTGTACATGCCCCGGCATCGTGTGAACGGGGTCTTAAATTCTCAACTTAGATATTCTGCCATGGTAGATGAATCCACTAAATTATGATATACATACTGTATACAAACACATATACATATAAATATCCATATGTATTACTATATGTGGACATGGATAACATTAGCATAATGCATCAGTTCCAGCAGATTAAATACTTAGGACAAAAAAGTAGTATTTTAAATCTTTATTGTAATACAATTTCGTTTTTCTTCATAGTACTTAAATATCTTTTATTTATTCTTTATAGCTCGGACTCAGGGTCTGTACAGAAGCTATGGCAAGTTATTGGCTATTTCTTTATGTAATGGTGGGAATGCTTGTCATTGTTTGTGTAAAAGTGTTTACCATTTTTTGGTATACGGTGAACATGAGAGAGCTTCAATACCAAGCATTAGTGATATCCCTGATGAACAGACCAAAGATATGTTATTAAAGGTAAACATAATTACTGTATAATTTATTTATAGCTGGGAGTTTCTATGATGTTAATGTTTGGTAGGTATTTGTCAAGCTAATGCTAATACTCAGAAGATAAGGTAATGAGGCTCGGATGGAGAATTCCATGCATTTGATTGGCTACTTTTTAACATACATCACCCTCTTGGCACATTAAACATGTATAATCCTTGTTTTAATTTACCTTGGTCGAAACGTCAGTATTTCCATAGATAATGAAGGGGAACTGGATAGGAAACTTAAACGGCGTTACAAAACCGGAAACGATGTTTGCAACTTGCTATGGTGATTATACACTTATAAGCCTGACGGGTGGTCCCACATGGCCGGGATCAACCATTGCTGAAATTAAACAGTAGTGCAATTATTGTAATATCACTTAAGTTTAGCAGTGTCTGATGTTAGCCATGTGGGACCACCCGTTATTAGGTGCATATTAGCCCCTTACACTGTAAGTGTATAATTACCATAGCAAGTTGTGCAAACATCACTTCCGGTTTTGTAAGTTTCCTGTCCAGTTCCCCTCCATTATCTATGGTATTTCATTCTAAAAGATCTCGGCAGTTCACAATCTTTTCGCTTTTCATTATATATTTAGGTATATTTATTCTGTTTTTATCCACTGTTGTTTCTGTCTGACAAAGGACCTTTGCTTGAAATGTTCTCTGTACAGTATATCCGCAATATATAATCCACAATATATAATCCACAATCGACATAGTATTATCTTTTTTAAGGTCAATGATTCCCAAACTGAAGAGGAATTCAATACAGCCGTTAATAACGGTTGTGTTTTTGATTTGTTGTGGGCGTCAGGTTATACTTCTTTACCAAAGTTCGCAGAGAAAGACCAATTGCTAAAAATGATAGCAAAGTATATGGTGATAGACAAACCCAGAAGTGCTTTAGAGCAGCTCAAAGAAGGTTTAAGTACCCTTGGAATTCTTGATCTGATGGAAGCACATCCAGTGGAATTTGAAGCTCTCTTCTGTTTCCAAGAAAAAAAATTAAATGCAAAGGATTTTGACAGCATGTTCACCCCCATGATGGCTCCTGTCGGAAGCAACGCCAGAGGAAAACAAGAACTGATTCTTATGCACTGGAGGGATTTTTTACAAGAGTGTGAAGGTAATTCTTTTCTGGACTATGTAGATGCATGAACAGTAGCCTGCGGGCCAACACTCGAAGTCCTTTAGCCCCTCTCAACTAACCCCTCTCAATTCGGCCCTCTCGACTCACCCCTCTCAATACCATCTCCCTCAAAACGGAACGCCTGCATCTGCAAGGCATCATTCAACGAAGACGTATTACAGATCTCTTTGAACTGTCGAAACGTAGAAAAAATTACGACATTTACGCCTACAAACATTTGCGCCCCCGCCCACAAACGCAAAGCGGCCGTTGGCAATTACGTCAGAACCTTTGAAATATATTTTGTAAAGAAGCATGATTACAGTCATTTGCCACTCACTTTTCACCCAAATCTTCGGAAGTTTGTTCTGAAGTTCATTGGGAAGTTCAAAGTTCGTTTTGAATCACGCATTTGATTGGCTGCTAGGAACCAAGCAATCAATCAAATGCGTAGTTCAAAACGAACGTGCGAACTTCGGAACGAACTTCCGAATATTTGGGTGAAAAGTGAGCTGCAAGTGACTGTAATACCTGCAAAACAATGTATATCACTGGTTTCAAAACATAACAATTGACTACCTACGCATCCTACGGGTTTGTGGGTTTGTCAGTATATATATATATATATATATATATATATATATATATATATATATATATATATTATATATTATATATTATATAATAAAAGTAGCGTGCTGCGTAGGCAGTGTAGAAACAATCGAAATATAGCAAGGTTTGATATACTGCTGAAACAGAGAACGTAGGAGTCTAACGTTTCGAGCGAAAGCCCTTCGTCATTTATCCAGTTGTTAAATGAAAATTTTGTCAAATGACGGTTAAAATTGTGAGGCTGTGCTTACAGCTGATGTTGCTA
>CAXIUP010000256.1:200588-228088 GCA_964035015.1 Corallium rubrum | reverse complement strand
CACATGAATAACAAATCCCCAGCGGATTAACTTGTGGTTGCCGTCAATGTGCCACACGTAATTTGGACAGGGGGTGTCATATACACGATGTCGTAGACTAGTCCGTCGCCTTTCTACAACCCCTTCGGGATCAACTCTATGTATTGATGACCTTAGGACAGACCTTTTCACTCGGATCCCTTGTGCTCTCAGATGCCCAGAAGCCATGACTTCTCCAATGTTAGGGTGGGATACTTTGATATTTGAAAGCCGCTGATCTAACTCACTGTTAGAAATGTTTGAATATCGATCTCCAGGATTAATGTTAGCATCTCTCATCATTCTATATACAGTTGGCCTCGAAACACCAAGAAGACCTGCTATTTGAGTTGTTTTGTAACCAAGTGATACCATTTCTTTGAGCTGCTCAATACCTATAGTTTTTTTAGGTCTTCCAACAACCCTAAAAAATGTTATAATTATTGTGATCAGTGGGGGAGATTGGTACATTCCAGGAAATATCCAAACCTAATTAACTTATGAATGAAACCCCCCTCCCTGAGGATCGCACAGGTTTCTTTTGTAGGCAAAGTGTGGATCTTTGCTGGGAGTGGGATGCCAAATTTAAGGCCAATAATTATATGTGTACATTGCTTGGGGGCACCAATTGTCTCTGGTGAATTTCTAAAACAAAGATTTTCTTATACAAGTTGAAAATCAGAAGGAATTTAACACATTTCCTAGGTTGAAAATTGTTGATTTTGATACGTTGATTTTTTCACGTTTTTGCCCCACTTTTTTTCCTGATCTAAAAAGTTTGAAATGTATATTTTAAGTTGAAAGCCACGAACAACTCATGCATAATCAAATACTGTTGTTTGCTTCATAATTTATGCATGTATGATTCGTATTTGAGTATTATTAATAACATTTCATTTTCTAGGAGTTGATCTGTGACATAAAATATCAATGTATAGACCTTATTCAAAAATGGCCATTGAATTAGAATTATTTTATGTGCGTATATATTATCCCTTATAACCTCGTTTTAAAGTAAAAATTCTCAGAATTTTGAACATGAAAATGAGTTAATAAGGGCTAATTTATATGCATATAAAAGAATCTAAGATCTCTAAATCAGTGTCCTTTTTCAAATAATGTCTTATTTTCATGATACTTTGAATATGTAGTATATAAGGGACATTTATCACAACACAGGGAGGGGTGGTGGTTTTCTAAAAATAATGTTCGATACAATATGCACCCCGACCACAATATTTTAATTAAAATGGACACCCCCCCCCCCCCCCATTTAATTACATTTGAAACAAATTACACCCTCCCCTTGAAAATAAACTATGGCCCCAATTCCACTTGTACTGTACATCGTAACATGGTCCACGGGGTCCTTCTCTCCACATAATTATGTGCTTTGCATTTGAATGTGGACCCCATGCCTTTTGGTCAGCAGTGGCCATAAGGAATGCATGCACAAAGAAACTTCTTTGAATTTCTCTTCCATTAATTTTTTTCTCTATAATTTTTCAAGTATATTGACTATTAAATTTCAAATATTTTGTTTAACCACTTTTGAATAGCATGTGCTATTTATTAATTAAATGTAGTCATGTGGACCTATTGTCCAAACTTTAACCCCCCTACTTTTTTAAAGAAATACTTTCTCAAACACAACCTTTAAAAGTTTAGCACCCTCCCCCTCCCCCTCCCCCCCGTAAACGAAATAAACGATCGGTCTTATTAATATTCAATACCAGTGGTGGTGTTCGTTCTCAGTTATTGAAATAGTGAATATCATAAACAGACGAAGGAGATACCTTCCAGTGGCGTTATCGGAATCTGGTACTCCATGAGACGGCAATACTGCTTGTGTTGTCCTCATAGTGGAGGTACTGGGTGTCGTCGACCGCGTTGCCGTGGCATTCGTCATCGTTACATATCTCGTCGTGCTAGTGTCAGACTATACAAAGGGAAAACACAATGTGTTATAAAGCATTCAACGACGGCGAAGAAAATAAGCTATAGAAGCGATAGATAGTGTTCAACGAACTTCAATAAACTGACCTGAATAGTGCGAGTCTGTGCGGTTGTTGTCCTCGTTTGATTTCGCCGTTCAGTATCACTGGGACGGCTTTGCGAAGGGTGTAAAAAACTCGTTACTGCATTAGCAACAACTCTGCCAAGTTCTTCTGCGTTGAGATCGGGTCGATCGGCCATATTCCGTCGAAGAAATAGTGAATGAAGCTCTCTCTTTATTTAATTATGGCGCCATATTCCAACTCCAAGAGCGTCCGAGCACGTGGAAAGATTTTCTTACTGCGCATATAAGTTGCGCACACCCAAAATGCTTATTTATAAATAAGCAATTGCTTATTTACATTTAAGCATTATTTAAACATAAAATGATTATTTGTAAATAAGCAATATTTCACTAATGTAAACAATCATTTTTGAAGAAATGCTTGTTTATAAATAAGCATTTGCATTCAAATGATTGTTTATAAACAATCAATGAGCAATAAATGTTTATTTATAAATAAGCATTTATTCAAAAATGATTGTTTATAAACAATCAATGAGCGATAAATGTTTATTTATAAATAAGCATTTATTCAAAAATGATTGTTTATAAACAATCAGTGAGCGATAAATGTTTATTTATAAATAAGCATTTCTTCAAAAATGATTGTTTATAAACAATCAATGAGCGATGAAGGATTATTTATAAACAAGCATTTATTCAAAAATGATTGTTTATAAACAATCACACTGCACTGAATTGATTATTTATAAATAATCGGTTATTTTGTGTGATTGTTTACAAACCATGGAAAATTGATTAAAGGGATATGGCAATAAAAATTATTTTTGTCTAGTTTGTAAGAACATCAAGAATAGTTATGAAGTGCGTTTACAAATTTTCATTAGATTTTTTATTTTTGAAGAAATTCGGCATTATTTGCGTACGAATACGCTCGCCATCCGCCATTTTGGATATGCATATCTATCGTCAGATATGCATGACGTCACAAGCAGGGTAAAATTTGTCTAAACATTTCTTAATTTCCTAGGTATTTTAATGCAAAATCTTAAGTATTTTGATCTGATATATTTCAAATTGAAACTCTAACAATGTAAAAGAATTTTAGCTGACATTTCGCTACTGACTGCAATTTTTACAATGTTTACCCTGCTTGTGACGTCACTTAATTAGATCTAATTGTGAAACAAGATGGTGGACGGCTTGTGTTTTTGTTCGCAAATATCTGAAAAAGTAAGCCAGCTAATGAAAATCTGTAAACGTACTTTCTAACTTTTCTACATATTCTTACAAATTGGACAAAAATAATTTTTATTGCCATATCCCTTTAACAAAATTTGCTAAATAATTTTTTTACACCTGGCGCCTCATAATATCGAAGTTTGAAACGCGATACTCAATTTCGTGATTCAACAATCAACTTTGCGACGCGATACTCAATTTCGTGATTCAACAATCAACTTTGCGACGCGATATTGAAGTTCGTTGGTCAACATTTGACATTGAAACGCGATACTCAATTTCGTGATTCAACAGTTAGCATTTAATCACAATATCAGGCAACCATATCAACATAATATGTCAGCATTAAAGTTCGTTACACGACATTGAACGTCGCAACGAAATGTTGAACTTTCATTGCGACCGCGAGCCAAACTCCGCCAAAAACAATTAGTGCGACAAATATCATTACGCTGAATATTAAGACTGTACGAGATTATTAAAATCATGATTCAACAATCAACTTTGCGACGCGGTATTGAAGTTCGCGATTAAACATTCAACTTTGGAACGCGATACCCATTTAGTAACTCAACAGTTAACATTGAATCACAATATCAGGCACTATATCAGAGCATTGACACTGTTTATTAAACCGCGAGTGCTCTAGCAAAGGAGTTCTGTCTGCCGCTTCAAATGACGTCATATTATTTCGTCATCCATATTCGTCCCAAGTATCCAACAAACACGAGGCTTTTGGTTTGAACGTTCTTTGTCGTTGTAAATATGGGTGATACCGAGAATCAGCTGAATTATGTTCGGCAAACGCTTCTTCGCGTTGCCGACCAACTAAATAACTTACAAAGTCAAACTTCCCAAGTTGAAGGTGAGTGTGAAATTTATATAGTAAACTTTCTTTGAATTAAAAAGCGGATAATTCGACGCAAGTATATTATAGATATTTACACATATTTAACGTCTTTAATGTTAATTTTTGTTTCGATTAAAATAAACGCAGTGACTTCCAAACGGTTAATACCGAGAACGATCTTGCATCTCTCATTTTTTGAACAAGGGCTTTAATCGTGCCTCTGCAACTACAGTATTTAATAGTGCGCCGCGACAATCTAGGGATATTAATTTTATGCGTTTTATGGTTAAATTTAGGGATTTTTAGGGTTAGGTGATATGGATAATTTGGGTCGAAATTGTCGGACCTGTAACAACGGCCTTATTTTTATCATCTTTCTAAAGTTTAGTATTATGGTCAATATGATGATTCATGTCGATAACATTTGTATGGCGAAGATTATTAGCTGGTCCCTTCCTATTACCCCCCCCCCCCTAAGGCCCCATCTAGGTCCTGAAATTAAATAAGCCCCCAGTGGCATAGAGCTTTTACGGTAAGTAAAAACTTGGACATTTTGATCAATGTATGTGCCCTTCATCAGAGAGAAATGGCAAAGTAATGGAGGTATTAAAGCTTGCACTGTTTGGTTTTTGTCTGTACTACAAATAAGCCCACCATTTTACTTTACAGAAGTTAATGTTGGTGCCAGCACTTCAAGAGCAACACCTGTCAATGTTGGTGCCAACACCTCAAGGGCAACACTTGCTAATGTTGCTGTTAACAACAATCAAATGCCACAAACATCTGGTGTAGTGAGATTACCCCACACTAGAAGTCCAAACTTTCAAAACGTCAATAATCCTGGACCATCCAACAACTTACAGTTACAATCAGGAGGCTCGTTGAATGCTGCAGTAACTGCTTTGGAACATCGCAGACTTTTTAACTACAGCACTGTCACTGGAACTGGTTACAGTAAAAGTAAAGGTAAAAAAGCAAAGAAAAGTCTGACCACTACCTTAAAATTTGTCTGTCTTGCAAGCACTGATGACCAGAAGCCACCGATAGGAGCAAAGGGAAGATCTACATTACAAAGTGCTGGTTTGGGTGACTGCAGTATTCAGCTTGATGTAAATGAAGGTACTAAGCATTTTCATGAGAAGATCATGGAACATTATCCAAAACTTTCCCGTACTGGTTATCAACTGATGCTTTACCAACGAGGCGGTGAAGATGCTGGGTTTTATGAATTAGCTCCTCCATATACCCCAAGCGATTAAAAGATAGTGCTGGAAATTCCAAAATTTACATCAAACCAATTCAGTGTAGCCTGGATTTAGAACCAGTGGTTTCTAGACAGGCTGATGAGGTAAATGCAATACACCAGTATAACTGACTACATTGATGCTATTATTATTGTATGTATATTTTATAATAGGTGGCGATCAGGCTCATTCTGATGAAAATGCATCAGTGAAATCTAAGTGTGAATAACCCCACCCCACTGGACACCTTGGGGCATTTGGCACTTCAGGGGTGATGCACTCGAAAACAAATATTTTCCTAGGAGTGGGGCATTACATAATTGTATACTTAGAACCTTAATGCTTTTGGTCAGTAACAAAAAGCCACAAGGAAAGTGGAAAATGAATTCAATTTGGTGCACACCCTCTAGCCTATAAAAATCTACAGTAGTTTGAATATATTGATAATTTTTGGAGCCACACATAACCCCCTCCCTCATAATTTGTGCCAACCTGGTTGCCCCCTCATATTTCAAACATAGTTACATCACTGACAACAACACATATAAGACAAGATTGTACTTTCCAATTCTATGGTGTACTATATTTAGGATATCACAAGTCCCTTGATTAACTGTTTAAAATGTGGAGAAGCAGTCAAAATGAATAAGCTAATAGACCATCACAGAGCTGCACACGATGGCCCTGAAAAAAAGGTTTGTTATATTATAAACAGGACCAGTGCTACAGTATACTGTACATGTGTCTGTGTAATTCTACATATTTATTTTTGTAACAGTACATTTAATAATCTTAACATAGTCCATATTATACATGCAGAGGTATCCATCTTGTACATCTAAAAGTGTCTCTTTTCTTTGAGTTGAAATTATCGCTAAAACTCATGCCAGTGTTGTACTTTTATTGACTTTAGTCATGACGTTTTGCATTTACAGAAAAGACGTCCTGAAAACCTGTTAGATTGTTGGATCAATTCACAAGAAGAGGAAGAGGCTACTAATGACAGGTGTATGGTGGCCGAGCGCTGCCATCGAGTTTTTCCGTCTTTTTTTAGAAATAAATTATAAATAAATCAAATAAAACAAGAATATAAAACGTTTTTAATTTAAATAAAAACAAAAATAAAAATAAAAAGAGTTTTAAATGTAAATTGAAACAAAATCGTTTCAAATTTAATTTAAAATAAAAACTAAATGAAAACAAAATCAATTTGAAAAACAAAATCAAAGTAAAATAAAAATGTTCGTGGCCGAGCGCTGCCATATACCGAGATGCATTGCTGGTTATATAGTCTGCTGTTATGAGCCTGTAAAGATGGCGGAGTGTGCATGGAAAGACGATCTTACATTAAAAGAATCACTAATTCGACTCGTCGAACAAGGCCTCCAACGAACAGAGGTTCTGAGTTTCGTAAAAAGAGATTTCGCACAATATGCGTGGAGTGTACGCACATTAGATCGAAGACTTCGTCACTTTAACATTTACTATAACGATACAAATGTTACTGTAGACGAAGTGAGGAATGCAGTCGAAAGCGAGCTTGATGGTCCTGGAAAACTGCTTGGTTACCGCGCAATGTACAAGAAGATCAGGCAAGCTCATAATATAAGGGTCCCAAGAGATGTTGTATATGCGTGCATGTATGATCTTGATCCTGGAGGTTTGGAAAATCGTGCACCAGGAATGAAAAAGAAGAACGTCAAGGGTCACTTCACGACAAAGGGTCCTAATTGGGTTCACTCACTTGATGGCCATGACAAACTCATGGGGTATCAAAATAGTACGTATCCTTTGGCCATCTACGGGTGTATTGACACTGCAAGCAGAAAATTGCTTTGGTTAAGGATTTGGGTGAGCAATTCCGATCCCAACTTGATAGGGCGGTGGTATCTGGAGTATTTATATGAAGCAAGAATGATTTCTTCATTTATGAGGCTAGATAAAGGAACTGAGACTGGTGTCATGGCCACTATGCATGCTTTTCTTCGAAGAAACCATGGAGATGTCGATGCATATGACACTGTAATATATGGACCATCCACTTCCAATCAGGTGATGTTTACAATAATACTGTAGTATACATGTAAAGTAGTAAGGTGGGTTATGTGTGTGGTGGTGGGGGGGGAATTTGGAGACCCGTAGGTGCTAAAAGGTCAGTTATGTAATCATTTGAGGCACAAATTGTAAATTTGCAATAGCATACACAATAGGGGCCACCATACACAATATATCATTTCATTTCATTTGAAAAACAACGGTGATCTTCTCACAATTTAGTGCCCCCCCCCCCTGTGATGGTCAAGGGTCAAGTACACTATATGTAAATAAATACTAAATACATTTAGATTGAAAGATGGTGGAAAGAACTGCATGAAAGACTAGAGAAATATTTTAAAAGTCAGTTGCATTGGTTAAAGAATGAGCGTCACTATAACCCAGAAGATGAGACTGACAGGTTTGTTACAGTGTACTCATACTCAAACAGTTACATTATAGGTACTAACAGTAGTTTTCATTTATACCCATAGTTGTATTTGAACTTCTTTTATAGAATGCTTCTTGCTTTCATAATGATTCCTTTAATGCAAAAACAATTGGACACTTTTAAAGATACAATTTGGAATACACATCGAATTCGAAAACAAAAAGAGACTGAGCTACCAGCAGGAATTCCAAACCATATGTACAGTTTCCCTCAGGAGTATCAACTAGAGGAATGTGGTATGTTTCAATATGATCATGTTTTGATTAAACAATGCATATATAGAGAAGACTGGGTATTAGTATATTCATATTTCCAGTCTATCATTTTCTGCATAATTTGTTCACCTTTATATAAGTTGAGGTTTGCTTTTTTGACATAAATCTTGAGGCCTAAAAGTTCGACTTATACCCCACAGGAATGAAGATACACTATGAATATATTATTTCTGGTCATCTCTGTAAGTGTAAACATGTATTACATTGTTGAGTGATTCCAGTACCACTACTGATCAACTGTCTGACTGTTATTCTGATTAATATTTTAATTAAATTAAATTAATATATCATCAGTAATAATGATAATAATAATAATAATATATTATTACTATTATACCTCAACTGTAAATTGTCCAGTCAGAAAGCTTGATTTGTACCATGTGACAAGTCAATCATAGAATTACCACTCGTTTCATAGTACTAAAGTGAAATACTCCACTGTGACAGGGGCTGACCTCGAATACCTGTTACTTTACCACATGTGGATAGAAGCTACAGTGTATAAGCCTTGAGACAACACTTACATGTATGTGTAATATCAACAGAATGAAAACAAGCAGAGTAGCAGGCAATGAAAAGCTGACAGAAGTTAAACTGACATTTTGTTCTTTTTCTTTTAAAGATTATATGTTTCAGTATAATTTATCAATTATAGACCCTTCACTCAGGGTACCACCCTTGGGTTATTTCCTCCCAAGGGGTAATTTTTTGAATTTTTGTGGAATACCCCTTGCTCCAGGTCTATAATTGATAATTATTTTTATTAGTTTTACAGTACTGCATGATGCTGGTATTTATTTATAATATTATGTATTTACTTAATGTTCCTTTACTTTTTTCTGTTGCAGGTTGGCATGTTTCAGAAGATGAACTTGAAGAGGTTGCCACTGAGTCTGGGGTTCTGAATGTCAGTGATGACTTCCTGGAACCAGAGTTTAGACAAAAATGTGAGGAAATCATTCCGAATGTAGATGAAATTGAGCCAAGAGATTTCCAAAATGCATTTCTGTACTTGAAAGAAAACTTTGCAATATTACCAGTAGTGTAAATATTTAGAATAGTACAAAGTAAATGTGGAGTAATAATTCACCATATTTGTCCATGTGAAGAGCAGATATCACCAACCTTTTGGGTCCAAAAGTGAAGTCTAAAATACAGTACATGCATTTACATGTAGATTTTATTAGATTTTAGCATTAAGCTGTATAACTTTTGTGTACAGTAATAGTAAGACTTATATTCCTTGTGACAGTGTGAAATTTGGTTTGATTTTTGGATTCTCGTTTGGAGATGGGTGCAACAACTTAAGTGATCTGCAGTCTTTGTATTATTGTGATGTCCCACATACTGTACATAATTGTATAAAAGTTCTTAAAGTATCACTGGTCAACAAAAATATGTCATATTTATTCTATAGCCCCTACACAGTCAATTTATTAATAAACCAATACATTTCGGTGAATATTAAGTTTGAAAATCCACAATACACCTCTAAACCATATCGCTAGCAATGGGATGACAACTAACCCAATGACAGCAATTTCTTTGTTATTTTAACTCATTTGAATACTATAATGTCTTTTGTTTTCACTTAAATCCGCTATAATATTGTGTCTGAGTAGTACAAAAGATAATTCAAGCAAAAGTTTTTGAAAATAGTAATTGCCTGCTTGAAAATGGAATGAAAATACAAGTAAAATTTACAATTACTGTATCTACAGCACTTTCACTCTTAAATAAAGAAATATTTCCCCTTAACATTCACAAATACATGTACGCTGGTTTGAACATTTTCTACCCCTTTTATCCCAGAGCTAGGGAAATAGTTTAGACTTTAGAGGTACATCATTCCAGCACAATCCTTAGGCTCAAAGAAAATATTTCCTTTATACGGTTTTGTAATCCTTCTCAAAATGTCCAACAAGAAAAATAATAAAATATAAAATGCAGCAACTTGTGCAAAATCTGAGTCCTATTTTCATGTACTGTACTTGCAGCTGAACATTACATGTAATACATGAATAGTGCCGTGAGTTCAAACATCAGTAAATTCCAGCAATGCCCATCCCACCCTGAGATAATGCCAGCCATCTCTTCTTGGGGAGGTACATTAAGAATAACAGGAGAAAGCCTGGATATTGAGCCTAGGGTTTAGGATTCTTTAAATATTCACCAGGGCTGGAGGGATTAGGTATTAGTCTACCCAGAGTACAGGTAGTTGTCTTCAACTTTTTTTCCCAAGGGTGGGGCATTGTAGCCCATAATTACCTAGTGCCCATGACAGTGTTGGCCTGGGGAGAGGTATGGCCATTGCTAGAATTGAGTGCTACATTATGCCAAAACAGTTAAACCTAAAAGTTCACAATACTTGTTGCAAGTGTGCCCTTGCATAAAGGTATCAATTGCAAGAGTGGTTAAGTTCCCAGCTGCAAACATTACTTCTCCTGAATCTGACATCAGTTCCTTTGATGCAATTTCTGGATCATACAAATCATATCCACTTCCTTGGATGTCGACTAACATCAGTTGATGGTCGGACTTTTCATGAGAGAAGTGAGTTAGACTTTCAGCTTTTTGACGTAACTCGGACTCATCGCCACAAAGGGCACCATTGTTGTTTATGTATTTAACAAATTCCCCCTCAACAAATTCTTCCACAATCACATTCTCTGGCTGGCCCATGAAAACCTTCTTGTATTTCAATGTCTGTCCGTATCGTTGTAAATTGCCGTTCTTTTTTAATGTCTCAATCAGTTGCTCTGCCATATTCTTTGCCAACATATGCATCTGAATAACCTTCTTCGTTTGCTCCTCGACGCTTTGGTTTGTCGCTTGTATAATAGTAAGAGCCTCTGGCAGATACTTCTTTACGACCCACACAATGTCAGCGAAGCCTGGTGTTTTGCTTGTCGCTTTAAAAACTTCGCGAAATCCACCTGTGCCAAGCACGTCTTTTTCAAGCACAAATTCAACAGATCTTGCCTTACCGGACCACGTCATGGTATGGACATCAAATCCGTACACGTCCATGATGTATGAGGACTCGGATTGTATAATTTTACCCAGCTTCAGCATTTCGACGACAGACAAGCTTTTGGGATATATTTTACTTTCGTTTGTCACCATCTTTTTCGCCGTAGGGAGCGAGGTTGTTGGGCCAGGTCGTTTATTATGCATGTTAACCGTCGAACTGAGAACACTGACACGACTGTTGATCACACGGCTTTCAACAAAGCGCACATGGATGACATTAAAATTTGGCAATTGTTCCAAGGAGGTACACGAAGGGCCTTGATCCCCAGCGAGGATGTCACATACCATATTCTCATCTATTCTTGATTCGAAATGTTTCTGACAAGCATCTTTTAGGTTGGTTAACGAAAGATTATCGTGAGGAAACGACACAAATTCTCGTGGGCCAATTCTGACATATTTTTGCGCTTTTCCCTGAACTTCGGAACTCAATCGTTGTACCGTAATCTCGCCTTTCTTTACAATGTTGGCATTTCCTGAAGAACCGCCAGCTTTGTTTTTGTTCACACGCTTTTCCTTCATTGCCGTTGTAAATTTTTTCCACGACGGACCTGACATTGTAGTAAACAACAGCTCAAAGGAGCGCAAAGCAGGATCATATCATCATAAGCGCGCAGGTAGCCTGGTACAGACTATATAACCAGCAATGCATCTCGGTATATGGCAGCGCTCGGCCACGAACATTTTTATTTTACTTTGATTTTGTTTTTCAAATTGATTTTGTTTTCATTTAGTTTTTATTTTAAATTAAATTTGAAACGATTTTGTTTCAATTTACATTTAAAACTCTTTTTATTTTTATTTTTGTTTTTATTTAAATTAAAAACGTTTTATATTCTTGTTTTATTTGATTTATTTATAATTTATTTCTAAAAAAAGACGGAAAAACTCGATGGCAGCGCTCGGCCACCATACAGGTGTTTTAATCACAAATCTTATTGAACACCCGAACTAAAAGCACACCAGGAATATAAAAACACACCTGGTTATAATTTTTCCTCAAACCCAGACTTCCTTATACACTGGAGTTAAGATAATTCATCTAATCATCTCGGTATAGATAATATGGGTCCTGAATGTACACAAGGGATGACGTTTAGCGTTACATGTGCTGAAAGTACAAGACAATAAGGATTAAAATAGCCTGCGTAGCGGCCCTCGATTCAGGGAGGTAACAGGGGGCCTGCAACCAAATGCCACTTTTTTACCATTTAACATTCACATTTTGAATGCTAAATACTGATTCAGTGATTGGTGGGCCATGCATAGTAATCTTGTTAATCAAAGGCTGTGCACCGGGAAAATATGCATATAGAGAGCACAAGTCAATTATTATGCTGCATCTTCAAGATAGCTTGACTGATACGTTTTGAAATAGCTGAAGTGGGTGAAAACATTCAAATTTTACAAACTTTACAGACGGTACTTATTAAATCTCCTGAGGAATTTCTTTCGCATTTATCTTAGTGATTGGCCGAATTAAACAAACATTAATTAGAGGCGTTTAGGTAAGTGGGCAGGTTTAGTTGCAGGCCCTCTGTTTTCACCCCGGAAAGAGGGCGACTATGCAGGCTAAGGATTAAGGACTGGTTAGGGATCGTTACATGTGTAGGAATACTAATAAGGTCTGCGTTTACACTTGACTTCTGTGTGTAACATTTTGTGCATATCATTTTATGAAAGTCATTTATTAGTAACACATGACAGTGACTAATTATAGGTAATAATAGGGTTCCATTCGTTACTACTAGAAACTCATTTTAGTAATTAGTCAATCATGTCAGTCATTCATTAGTAACATGGTGTTAGTTAGTAACACTGCTGGATGGGGGGGGGGGGGTTCTCTATTAATCAATTGCCAAGCATTATTTATATAATGCAGTAAATAAATAGAATATAAAGTGAGTTATAGTGAATTGTATGATTCGTGACAAATATATTTTAAAATTTTTTTTACACTCAGTTCCGTCCTGCTTCAAGAGATGTGTCCAGATTCAACAATGATAGACATTAATGTTGCTCTCCGTGATGCAGATGGTGATGTAAACATAGCTGCCCAGAATCTCTTAGGTAGGTACTTTTCCCCATTTTGTCTGATTTTGATTACATTTATGTAAACTGAACATGGAATGTCCAGGGGTGGAGAAAATAGCGGACCATGGGACCATTGTTCCCAGAAAATTTTTTAGGGTTAGCAGAAAGAAAAAAGGAAAATAAGAAGAAAAAGAGGGGAAAATAAAAGAAAAGAGAGGAAAAAAAGAAAGAAAAGAAAAAGAAAAGAGAGAAACGCACGCCATTGTGCCACAGTAGATTACAGGTAGCAGAAAGATGAAACAGGACATTAGGACAACTGCAGTTTAGCAGAGACAAAGATATTCTTGAAGCTACTATGTATCACCCGTGGCAGGAGGCGAACCTGTGCTCTAACTAATAACCTATTTACATGGAAATCAGATGACATAGCAAAGTCACATATCTAGTGGTTAGATTTTACTGGTACTGTATGTGTATGCGTACATCTAATGGTGTTCAGACATTTTTCGGAGTGACGAGCCAAGAGTCGAAGAACACATTCAGACATATCTATAATTTGAGCTAGCAGCCGTATTCCACAGTTAACATCATTCAAATGTGCATCAATATGCTTTGCACATACAGCAGTAATGAAACGTCAGATTGAACCATATTATATGTAACCTTGCTCCGCTATTTAATTCCATGTAGACCCTTATAGCATCTAATTTATAGCATCGCACTACGATCAGGTGACAGGTTCGATTCCCTTTGCGAAATACTGTAAGAAATGTTTGTCTTAATTTTATATTCAAAATGTAATGCATACAATTTATGTACCTCCAACAATTATTTATATTTATTTTTAGGCGTTCACGCCGGCGATGCTGACGAATACAACGATGCTCTTCTGTGCAGTGAAGTTATTCCAAGAAGTGACATGCCACCTGTTATTGATTTAGAAGCTGCTCCTGATGAATTAGAAAACCTTAGTCCACTTGATGCTCTCGATCATTTTCAAAACTTAGTTATCGATACAAGTGGACCTACACAGCTTTTCAGAGTGAGCAGACTTGAAGGTTTGGAAGAGATGAAACGCGACATTTTTGGTTTTTACAAAAGTTCACGAAATAAACTAGTTTCTCCGCCAAAAGTAAGATTCGAGAACGAAGAAGCTGTTGGAAGTGGACCAGTAAGAGAATATCTTTTAGTTGCGATGAAGATCGTAGATGAAGGAATTGGTTCAGCTAGTAGAAAACCAACATTATTTTTTGAAGGACAAGATGACCACCGAGTTCCCATTCACGATCAGTCTTTACGTCTAATGGGAGCTTTCAAAGCAGTTGGAAGAATAATTGGTCACTGTGCCCTTCATGGTGGACCAGCTTTACACGGTGTCTCCCCAGCAGTGAAGTTCTACTGGATTCATTTGGATGAAGATAACCAAGAAAACCCCTTACCAATTAGTATCCAAGATGTGGCAGATATAGAACTAAGGGACTACATTTCACAGGTTAGCCGTCATCACATTTTTTAATCTTATGTAGTTTATGGTATGATAAGTAATATTGTGCAGTATGACGCATTCATTTCAGGGTACGAAATGTACACCGACTTTCAAATTTGAAGCCCTGCCTAGTTTAGACGTCGACTTTTCATGAGTCAAATAATTTGACTTTTGAGCTGTTCTTGAAAGCAGCTGACAGGCAGCTGTGGTTAAGTGAGAATTCTGAAGGGCAGCCATGATATTTCAGAATAAACTCTGATTTTGAACTCTCTGCTTTGGTTTATTGGAAGATATTTAAACTAGATTATATCCGGACTATCAGCCAAGACCTTATCCAGTTTAAATAGTGGCTGTCCATGTTGGATGTATTGACAGCAGCATTAATATGATTGTTGTTACTTGTCAGTGGTTCCTAGACATGCTGATGAGCTCTGACATTGAGCGAAACAGTCGGAAATATGTTCTATTTGACTAGCTTAAATGACATTTTCAACCTTGGAATTCTTAAAAATTTCAAAACGCTGGAAATGGCATTTCCGGGACTCTAGATTTCAAAATTGATACAAGCGCGACGCCTAAATTAGGCCTGAGGCCTAGTTCACTGGCTGCACCCTTGAACCTTTATGTTTACCGTATGTCTATAACAATCTCCATGAATATTTCATGTTATCTATAACGCATTTGATTGACTACTTTCGACTTCATACGTCATTATTTTGGCATACATAAGTGTTACGCTTAGAGACCGCTGTCTAGCTTTAGTAACCGCTCTTAGTTGTTAACTTACATACATTCCAATTAACTACATACAAACCCAGATGTGCATTTAACCTGTATTTTGGCTAAACCATATACGAATTAGTGTATGATGTAACAAATGTTCCTGTGTTAGCTTGATTCTTTAGGTAATGGGCAACAACCGACAGCAGACCTGCGTGATCATATTGCGTCGTTTCTCTACGAAGCTGGACTTGACAGTGATCAGCTCTATGAGAACCCGAAATTGATGGCGCAAGAACTTATGTTGTACAACGTTATCCACAAGCGTAAGCTGGAGCTTGATGACATAGTTAAAGGTTTGTTCATGATCCAATATATTAATTTAACCCTTTTATCGCCCAGTACGTTAGCCAGCGTAAAATACTACAGACCCCGTTGGGCGTTAAAGGGCTAAGTGATACCCCCTTTTCTCCAATTAATGCAAACAGACTATTCTACAAATATAACTCTTCTGCTGTATTGATAAATGCTTCCGTAATGTGGAAAATTATAAAAATGAGTACAAATTTTTCTCTTCTGCATGGTTTAGGTATGAACGACGTTTCGCTTCAAACATTTCTCCAAAGGCAACCAACTATGGCAAAACTTATTTTTCCAACAGCGTCGGAAAAGCTAATTACAGCGGAAGACTTTGTAGATAAAATAACCTACGAGGACAAAGAATCTGACGAACGAAACGGTCGGGTGTCAGAATTTCTCTTGGAGTACATTCGAGAAATCGAAACCCGCAAGGAAGGTACCAATAATTTGTGTCTAACTTTTTAAAACTTAATTCTTGTTGAACCTGGCGTACACTGAAACAATGTGACTGGATCAAATCTCTAAAAGACTAAAACGCAATTTGAACGTGGTGTTTGATATTTGCAAAATGAATCACTGCTCTGTTATAAAAATTTGTTCCCAATACGAAATTTGTTCCCAATAACGAAATTTATGCAACATTCTCTAGGAAACTTCGCTTCAAAAACCACATTGGGGACACTTTTTTGGAAACTTTCTCCAGTTCTCGACGGGTTTAAATTGTCCGATTTCATCATTATAATTTACCAACGTATATCTTCATTATTTAAAATTCAATAAATTGTGGAGACGCCATGTTTAAAAGATTTGTTATGAATGAGTTTTCGTCCCGTTGACCGGGACTCTTTAAGTAATATATCATACACGAGAAGCCGTTTATTATCTGATTTGAAAACACCGAGACGTGTGTTGAAAAACGAGGCGATAGCCGAGTTTTTTAACACACTTCGAGGTGTTTTCAAATCAGATCACGTATATTCATAAAGAACACGTATATTCATTAGTTCATTATATATAATTTATCACAGCACACACATGCAATAGACCTGTAGGAAAATGTTTATACTACAGTATACATTATCATTGTAGATGGGGCTGATCTGAAAGACCTATGCTGTTTTTGGACAGGAGCCAACACGTTACCAAGAATGCGTTGCAGGGAAATGCTCGTTAAATTTGATGGTGGTGCAAATGATTTACCACTAGCCGAAACATGTTTCCTGTCTATAACGATCCCTGCAAAGCATGAGACATACAATGCATTTAAGAGATCAATGGACATTGCCTTGAAATATGGTTCTAAAGGATTTAGTTTCTCGTAGGAGTAACTATCACCAACTTTCAATGTATTTCTTGAGAAAATTTTTGATATTTCATTACTTATCAGCAGTTCCTGTTTAGAACTAATAGGGAGCTTAAGCAAACGACGTTTCTGATAACGCGGACGTCAACCGAAAATTTGTATCCATTATTTCGGCGGTATTTTCCACCATAAAGCGTTGCTAGGGAAATCACAGACTTCCAAAACATCAAGTTTTGCCGTGTATATTGATGATCTCAACAAAGGACCATAAACCTCGTTTTACATCCAGTCTCTTCGCGGTAACTGTCGTCATTGTTGTCAAAAAGTCGCAAAAACGCTCCCAAATAACACATATACTAACCTCGTTCCCAGAACATTTGTAAGGGACTGGGCCGAGATGTCGGAAAAACCCAATAAAATAAGGCTAGCAAAATGATGCTCAATATTTGGTTCACTTTTGTGTTGGACGCGAGTCCTTTTAACTCTAAGAAATCTTTAACTTGACGTTTTTGATGAAAAAAACCCTATTTTTGTCACAATTTGTTTCATGTACATGAACTAGAGAGACAGATTTATAAATAACATGTTACAGTTCCTGATAATCTAATTAAATGGCGATATACATGCAATATGCTCTCAACCAATGACAGGTTGAAATAGCAATGGCCGTTTGTTCTCGCCATTTTGTTTTCACCCACCATCTTGGCCTAGCTCCTTACAAATGGCCTTCGCTTTGATTTATCAAGTTTGCCACTGCTCAGTGGCGTACTATATGACCATAGGCTGCGGAATTCTAGTACAAATTCCGTATATCTCTACTAGGAGAACTGTTTTCTAGTTGGAAGAATTTAATTCTGTTATTGGTTTTGTTCTACATCATTACACGTTTAAACGGAAAATGTATATTGGGCAATGTAACAGTAACGTACATGTAACAGTAACGTACATGTAACAGTGTCGTATGCGAACATCAAATATGCATTAGAAAAAATATGTTATTCGTTTAATTTAATGATAAAATAAACATCATTTAATCTGACATACTGTAGAATTAATGAAGGCTTTAAATTGTAATTATATCTGAAGAACTTTGTTGCATATATGGCGGTTCTTTCGTACAGTATATCTCTCTAATACTATTTTGATTCAATATTTGAATATATTAAGTAAACATGCCCATAACAGCATAAGATTGATTTGACAAAGGACACTCTCCAACCCTTCATCCTCAAAAGACCTTAACAGTTAACATAACCGCATAACATAATAACTTTATTTAAAGGTGACATGAAGCGAAAATTATTTTTGTTTGATTGGAACGTACTCTTCAAATAATAGGGGAATATCAATCTACAGCTTTTCGATATTTTACCTAGTTCTTGAGATATTTAGACTTATGTGATATTCAAATGAGATAACTTGTTGCTCGTTTTTTTCTAATTACCATATTCGAAAATCGTATGTATTTTTAAGATTATTGAACAGAATCACTCGAAACTTTTCATACTGCTGCAGTTCATGAAACAAAACATTATGGACAAGTTACAAGTGATTTCGTTCAATAATCTTAAAAATATGTACGATTTTCGAATATGTTAAGTAAAAAAAAACGAGCCACAAGTTATCTCATTTGAGTATCACATAAGTCTCAATATCCCAAGAACTAGGTAAAATATGGAAAAGCTGTAAAATGATATTCCCCATTATTTGAAGAATACGTTCCAATAAAAAAAATAAATTTTCGTTTCATGTCACATTTAAACACGGTCGGCTCATCAGAACATGATTTACATTTTAACTATTATTAATATATAATTATAATATATTAAAATACCACATTGTTACTATTTACAAGCTAAAAAAAGGTAAAACAAACTAACAAATCCGCTTTACATGAGTGCCGTATGAATCCACTTTAGTCGAGATTAAAGAAACCATAATTAAAGTACTTTTTCATGAGTCATTTAACATACCAGATACCTGCTCAAGCACACGAACATACACATCAACTGCATTACTGATAGTTACATCACTTAAATCCACCCTCTCTGTTAATGATTGAATGCCAATATCATTCAGAGGACAGTTTGTTTCTGGTACTTCAACAGCATCTGCAGAGGGAGCCGGTATTCGTTCTTCCCAGTCAATGCCATATGTTTCATAGTTTTCCTTTAGATAATTAAAAATATACCTTTTAAGTAATAGTTAACATATGAGGGTTCGATCGTTTTGGGCATTTATAATGTGTCAATGACCGCATGCAAGCCGAAAACGATCCATTGCAAATGCCCATAAAAATCGGACGCGAATATTTCAATTAACTTAACAAATTTTACATGATTAAAGACTGTACACGATGTGTACTTTGTTTGGAGGTCATAAGAAACAGAGGTACGTCAAGTTAACTCAAAAAGCATGCCAAGAGGGGGAAAAAACTTAATATGAGCTACCAGCAAAAAAAACCCATTTTGCCCTGATTTAAAGATCCTACTGTTATTAAACGTTAATTTCTTTTGAATTTTCGTCATGAATTATTAATGACTTTGTTAAGTATATTAGCAACATATATACAGTAATTTACATAAACCCTAACATTTGTTATAACATTCAGTGATTACTTGGTTTGGCAGCTTTCCTATTAGAAAAAATGTAGTCACATGTATACTTTCATAGTTGATATATCGTCGATCACCTTGGTAAATCTGTGCTCTACAATTTGCTTCTCGTAAAAAAATTTAATCTCAGCTAAATATGTAATTGCTTGGTTGTCAATGTGTTACAACATGGTTACAACATACAAACAGATGTACATGTAGTCTCACTATTTATTCACCGTCTTAATGTGTATTACAGCTCTATTGGTTGAAATTGTTTACCACAAAAATAATACGAAATAAAAATTTTGCAAATAAAACTTTTTAGGAAATAACATTAAAACCACTTGTCGTGGTGATAACTGATGAAATGGTTGAAAAGCAGCTGAATAGATACATTACTCTGTTAAGCTCACAAGTTGACACTGCCTATAGGATAAAGTTTGCAATTCCTTGAATGTTGCCTTAGTGAAAATTGCATTGTTAGTCGTGATAATTTGTTGGAACATGACATTTTTTACCGAACTTTTGGTAGGTTAGAATTTTAGTCTGAAATTAAAAAAATGCTTTGAATCACAAATCATTACTTACTATTTATTATACGGGAACTTGTATTGTATATTTTAGATACATACCCCAAAAACCTCTCGGCTGATGGTAGTCTCTGTACCTCTTACATTATTCAACCCCATTATCCATAACTGCATTGGTGTTCTATTTCTTTCTGACCTCATTGGATGGCGAACCCATGCATTTCTCCAGTTGGACATATGCCTGTTGATCAATGGTATGAAAACAAAGTGCAGACACCATAAATGGAGGTCGTTGCTTGCAGGCAAGGAAGGCACACCTTTCCATGTCATAGAACAATTGGTAGAAAAGAACTAAAACCCCTTCAAACACATCTCTCCATAGTCGCTCTATACGCTGGTTATGCGTACTTTTGCCTATCACCAAAACACACCAGTAAGTAAAGATAATACAGTAAAGAATACTGTACATAAATACTGTACATAGTTTATAGAACTGTTTCATTAATACACTCAATTGCAATATATACACAATAAAAAAGAAATTGTACATGATGCGAAAGTCGTAACCAGTCGTAATATATCATTCTTAATGATATATGAACAAAACAACACATTCAAAGTAAACCTTGTTAAAACTTTGTGCTTTATTGTTATAACAATATTTTGAATCCAAAGTGAAATGTCTAAAAGTATTGTTGAACAAATGTTTTCAACATCACGTCATTATCCATTTTACGTCATTAATTGTTAGTAGAGAACGAGGTTGCATCATGGGATTGCAAGACTCTTGTGCCTCGTGGTTGTACACTGTGATTAAACAGTTTTTAATATTTGTAAAACCTTTATTGATGTATCTCATTCAAATAAAACGATAGAAAGAATGAGTTCAACAAGTATCACTTCTGATTTAATTAGTCTGTAATATGTAACTAGGCTACAAGCCTATATAATACATTAAAAATATAAGTCAGGAGCCCAATGTTTTTCTAGTGCCCAGGGTCACACCAGAACGTAATGCACCCCTGAGTGCAACTTGATCATGATATGTCACAAAATTCAAATTCCCTTGGCTTTCATTCCCCAAAAAGCCTCACAAGTCATCTATTATAAGCTGTTTAACCCCTTATTGACAGAGATATATTATTTTCCGGCCTTAGCCATTAGTATAAGTTTACTAAAGCCTGCATTGTTCCCAGAAGAACTATCTTGTCAGCAAGCTAGAAACCTATAGAAATTAATATAGATCACCTATAGAAAATTTTCCAATTCCCAATACAGACATATACAGTAGGTATGTCTATAAGTAATATTGGGCATTTCACTCGATTACATAGCATGTTCTAGGGATTTTTGGTGAAGGAAAATTCGAGTGTAGGATATATACATTTTAAGACCTAACCGGGACCAGTTGCGAAAAATGCAACTACACAGGCCTTATATAATATACCCAATTCTGTCCTGGCATTACCACCTTAATATATACAGAACCCGCGATCAAGCTCTCGGCAACGGCCTCCGTGGCTCAGTGGTCAGAGCATTGCACTAGAATTGCAAGGTCGTGGGTTCAATTCCTGCCGGAAGGCCTGTGTAGTTACATTTTTCGCAACTGGTCCCGGTTAGGTCTTAAAATGTATATATCCTACACTCGAATTTTCCTTCACCAAAAATCCCTAGAACAAGGTATGTCTATAGGTTTCTCAATAGAAACCAGCATAGGTCAGCCTATAGAGCATTCTATAGGTGACCTATAGCCTTTTTACATAAGGGTAAAAAGAGAACAAAAAAGCTTGTGATCTGTATAAAATACCTGTTATCATACTCCCTCTATCTGGACCTCTGTGTGGGTGGGTGAGCATATACCATGACACATCTACATTTTCTCCTCCTTTATCCGATCTGACACGTGATGGTAAACCATATTCACTTACAGCCTGCTGAAACAATCGAACCACGGTCGCTGCCTTGTTGTTGTCTGATGCATGTGAGTAAACCGGAAGTCTTGAGTATCCATCAATGCCACCATGCACAACTATCCTCCATCTAGATATAAAGTAAAGCAACAATAATTTTTTTACAATTATTTTCACTGTTGTTGTCATAGTTTATACAGACTATCATATTACAGCATGTACCAGCTACCTTATCAATTTGTGGTTGCCATCTATGTGCCAGAGAGCAAGGGGAGAGTGAACATTGTACTTTCGCCTTCTAACAGCTACTTGCCACCTCTGCATCACACCTATCGGATCTGTTCTTAACAAAGATTGTCTGACCCGCTCTCTCTGGAGACGATGGCCTTTACTAGACAAAAGTCCTTTTAACATGCGGATCCCTATGTTTGGATGGCTACTTTGATATTCAATGACAAATCGATCCAGTTCCTCATCAGTTATTGTACTGTATGTTCCTGAATAAATGAAACAATAGAACAGGGCATAGAAGAAAATATACAGTATGGGATATATAAATCATAATCTAAAGAAGCATATGTACTAGTACATATATGGATGCCTAATCATAGAACTATAAAGAAGCCATTGGGTTTTTTATAATCTTTATAAATTTGCTAGGTTCTATTTAAAGTTTTAAGGGCCATTTATGTCAAATACATACAGTATTACTATTTATATTACTCAATTTTATAGACAAGGCTCAAGAAACTCATTTTCCTGCTCAAGTGTGATACATAGAAGCAAAGGTCAAATACGTCATTACACGAATGGGCTATTGGTGCTCACTTGACTTTAATTCTATCCCATATTGCATCGTGCTCGGGCCGGAATCTGAGTTTCTTGATGCTAGTATTTATTATCATATCAAATAATATTGTATAAAATATTAATATAACATAAAATCATATATACTGTAAATTACATACATATACATCATATAGATATTAAAATATATGAATTGAAAATGGCAAACTGGCTCCATGTTCACTCTAGGAGGCTCAAATATTAGGGAGCATTCACAATTTATTTAGAGGGGGGGGGGGAGGGGTTATGGTGATTTTGGATTATTATATCAAATATACTTTAGCATTATTCTTGCACTGAAATTTAAATGTATATGTCATACCATTGGTAATATCAACATATCTCTTGTAATATTAATAGTTTTTAGTGAATAATATTTAATGAAAACTTTAGGAAACTATTTGGTGACACACCCCCCCTCTAAATTGCATTGTTGAAAAACCAAGATCCCCCCTCAAAATTACCATAGCCTCCCCTCTAGGTGGATTATGAACTCTAATTATTAAATAATTATAAAAGTAGTAAAACCAAATACGTTTTTAAAATGAAGACTCACCAGACACGCTCATGCCGTAATTCGACATTCTCCGTTCCACGGTTCGCTTACTTACTCCAAGAATACAGCTGATGTCCGCGACTCGAAAGCCTTGTTCCAATAAGTACGCAAGTTGATCCACGGGTATTTCGAATGATGGTCTTCCACGTCTGCCTGTTCTTGATAAGACAGTGTCGATTCCTTCATTTGTGCCTATACCATTCGAACGTACGACATCGCAAAGGGAACCGACCATGTCCACAATATGCTGGCTAACATTTAGGTTCACCAGCATTCTATTTAACATATCTAGCCTCATCAAAATATGTTCCATGTCTCCAAGATCAGACATCTGATCTAATCTTGCCAGTAGATCATTTACTAGCCGATTCACACTCGCCAAATCTAAATCCGCCATGACTTTAACCCAGCTTTAACCTCGTACAGTGTTAATATATGCTGACGTCACTTCAGCGTAATGATATTTGTCGCACTAATTGTTTTTGGCGGAGTTTGGCTCGCGGTCGCAATGAAAGTTCAACATTTCGTTGCGACGTTCAATGTCGTGTAACGAACTTTAATGCTGACATATTATGTTGATATGGTTGCCTGATATTGTGATTAAATGTTAACTGTTGAATCACGAAATTGAGTATCGCGTTTCAATGTCAAATGTTGACCAACGAACTTCAATATCGCGTCGCAAAGTTGATTGTTGAATCACGAAATTGAGTATCGCGTCGCAAAGTTGATTGTTGAATCACGAAATTGAGTATCGCGTTTCAAACTTCGATATCGCATTGCGAAATTCGCTGTTGAATCACGAACTTCGATAATGGATTACAAAGTTGATTGTTCGTTATACATAATCCATTGTTGCACTATTTAATGTTCATTGTTGATTAACGAATATGGTTGTTGCAAGCGAAACTTGAATGTTGGCAAGCAAAATGTATTTTTGGCGGGGATGGAACACCATAACTTCCGGTTTGGCAAATTTCACTTCCAGTTTTTGAGAAATCTATTTCCGGTTGCTTAAAATTCAATTGCGAGTGTTTTTAACGTTACTTCCGGTTTGGAAAATTTCACTTCTGGTTTTTGAGAAATCCACTTCCGGTTGCTTAAAATTAAAGGAATAAAAAAGGCGTCGTGTTCGTCTTTAACTTAATATCACCATTCGTTGATTACACTTTACAATGCAACCGCAGCACCCATCTTCCCTTTATCAGGGGTATTAGACGGACAGAAAATGCTGCTTTGCTTGTCTAAGGTCGACAGGTATGGCGAGCACGTTACATTTCTACTCTCTTATAATGCGCAATTATTTCATTTTTCCTTACACACGGGCACGAGCGGAGACACAATTGCTTGTCGCGTGCGAAAATTTCATTTTCAAGTACACTTTTTTCAAAGTTTTCCTGAGCAGCCAGGCAGAAACTCTTATTTGTGTCATACGTTTTCTTGAGACGTTTTTTTCAAAATTAAGAAAACGTTTACATCTTCCCTTCATTGGGGGGATATTAGAACGACAGAAAAGCCGCAGTTGCTAGATAAGGTCCGATAACAATCGCGAACACGTTTATATATTAGGGCACACGGATGCGAAAGGCGCAAATTTCTTTTAATTGTACGTTCCACGTCCGTGAATTCCCCTTTTCAGTTTAGAACAATTACTGGTAAACATGGCTATAATATGAATGAAAAATGAAATGACACAGTAGCCTAAGTAAGTCATTTGAGTAATTGTTGCTATATAACGATGTTCCTACGGTTACATTAAGGGAATATAAAAACTGAGAAAATGTTAGAAATAATATAACATGTTCTTGATCAAGGGATATTAGACCGAGAGGCAATGCTATCTCGCTGGTCAGATACGAACGATAGTTGCCGCGTTATATCAACGCACACCGATGCAATGGATTTCTTTGTTTGAAAAGGCAATAAAGAAGGCGTCGTGTCCGTCTTTAATTTAATATCACCATTCGTTGATTAAACTTTACAATGCAACCGCGGCACCCATCTTCCCTTTATCAGGGGTATTAGACGCACAGAAAATGCTGGTTTGCTTGTCTAAGGTCTACAGGTATGGCGAGCACGTTACATTTCGACTCTCTTATAATGCGCAATTTTTTCATTTTTCCTTACACACGGGCACGAGCGGAGACACGATCCCTTGTCGCGCGCGAAAATTTCATTTTCAAGTACACCTTTTCAAGGCCTTCCTGAGCAGCTAGGCAGAAGCTGTCTTATTGTGTCATACCATACGTATTCTTGAGACGTTTTTATGAAAATTAGGAAAACGTTTACATCTTCCCTTCATTGGGGGGATATTAGACCAGACCGACAGAAAAGCCGCAGTTGCTAGATAAGGTCCGATAACAATCGCGAACACGTTTATATATGAAGGCACACGGATGCGAAAGGCGCAAATTTCTTTCAATGTATGTTCCACGTCCGTGAATTTTCCCTTTCAGTTTAGAACAATTGCTGGGAAACGTGGGGCTTATAATATGAAAAATGAAATGACGCAGGTAGCTTAAGTTATTTGAGTAATTGTTGCTATATAACGATGTTCCTACGGTTACATTAAGGGAATATAAAAACTGAGAAAATGTTAGAAATAATATAACATGTTCTTCATGAAGGGATATTAGACCGAGAGGCAATGCTGTCTCGGTGGTCAGATAAGAACGATAGTTGCCGCGTTATATCAACGGCACACCGATGCAATGGTTTCTTTGTTTGAAAAGGCAATAAAAAAGACGTCATGTCCGTCTTTAATTTAATATCACCATTCGTTGATTAAACTATACAATGCTACCGTGGCACCCATCTTCCCTTTATCAGGGGTATTAGACGGACAGAAAATGCTGGTTTGCTTGTCTAAGATCGACAGGTATGGCGAGAACGTTACATTTCTACTCACTTATAATGCTCAATTCTTTCATTTTTCCTTACACACCGCCACGAGCGGGAGACACGATTGCTTGTCGCGCACGAAAATTTCATTTTCAAGTACACTTTTTCAAGGGCTTCCTGAGCAGCTAGGCAGAAGCTGTCTTATTGTGTCATACGTATTCTTGAGACGTTTTTTTGAAAATTAGGAAAACGTTTACATCTTCCCTTCATTGGGGGGATATTAGAACGACAGAAAAGCCGCAGTTGCTAGATAAGGTCCGATAACAATCGCGAACACGTTTATATATTAGCGCACACGGATGCGAAAGGCGCAAATTTCTTTTAATTGTACGTTCCACGTCCGTGAATTCCCCTTTTCAGTTTAGAACAATTGCTGGTAAACGTGGCTATAATATGAATGAAAAATGAAATGACACAGTAGCCTAAGTAAGTCATTTGAGTAATTGTTGCTATATAACGATGTTCCTACGGTTACATTAAGGGAATATAAAAACTGAGAAAATGTTAGAAATAATACAACATGTTCTTGATCAAGGGATATTAGACCGAGAGGCAATGCTATCTCGGTGGTCAGATACGAACGATAGTTGCCGCGTTATATCAACGCACACCGATGCAATGGATTTCTTTGTTTGAAAAGGCAATAAAAAAGGCGTCGTGTCCGTCTTTAATTTAATATCACCATTCGTTGATTAAACTTTACAATGCAACCGCGGCACCCATCTTCCCTTTATCAGGGGTATTAGACGCACAGAAAATGCTGGTTTGCTTGTCTAAGGTCTACAGGTATGGCGAGCACGTTACATTTCGACTCTCTTAAATGCGCAATTCTTTCATTTTTCCTTACACAAGGGCACGAGCGGAGACACGATTGCTTGTCGCGCGCAAAAATTTCATTCATTTTCAAGTACACTTTTTTCAAAGTCTTCCTGAGCAGCCAGGCAGAAACTCTTATTTGTGTCATACGTTTTCTTGAGACGTTTTTTTCAAAATTAAGAAAACGTTTACATCTTCCCTTCATTGGGGGTATATTAGAACGACAGAAAAGCCGCAGTTGCTAGATAAGGTCCGATAACAATCGCGAACACGT
>CAXIUP010000256.1:195000-200388 GCA_964035015.1 Corallium rubrum | reverse complement strand
TGTTTAACCAATCTGCCTCCCTTAGGAGTTGAGGTTGTATCTTTTATCTCATAATCTACTTTTTAGGAATCACAACAGAAGAAAGGCCGGATGTAAAGGAGGAGATATTGGCTCTAAGGAAGGGACTGAAACTAGAGACCATTCGGGTGACAGTGCGGAGGAAGAACCTCTGGCTGGACTATGTGAGCTCCAGAAACAGTCACTACAGTCCAAGCCATACCATAAAAATAACCTTTTGTGGTGAGCCTGCTATTGATGATGGTGGTCCCAAACGAGAATTTTTCTCTGGTAAGACTGGTATCATTTTGCAAATGTTCTTAACCAGGCTCATTAATAGGTTGTTCAGCGAACATCCACAGAACTACAGTAGAGTCAAATCTGAATTAAGCAGTATTATAGTACATGGTCACCATTCGTTAATTAATGGTCACCTTGTGGACTGCTGAAAATGGCTACATGTATATGAAAACTTCAGAGTTGATTTGAGCAAAAATAGAAGAGAACTGTTCAGGTTTCTTTATGTGCAACAACATTAGTGTTGCATATCTTGCATTTCTTATGCAAAGCAAATTTAAATACCAAACTGTTTTTAACCCGTTCACTCCTAAACCGGCCAAAATGGCCAGACCTTTCCCCTCTAATGAATACAATCGTCTGATGTTAGCCAAAATGAAATTCTTTTGGTGTTAGCCAGAATAAAATTCTTAACACTTGGATCAGAAGTGAAAGGGTTAAACGTGAAGTGATTTCACCCATTGGGCATGGAATAAATTCCGCATAGAACCTCAGTGGTCACCTATGTATACCTCAAGGGTGACCACTTAGTGAATGCTGGGTTCTTACACCCCCTGGAAAGTTGTGGATTTTTCCCCCTCCCTGAAAACTTCTGTACTTTTAAACTGACCTCTGGAAAACTGAATTAAAATCTCAGCAATCTCAAAATAAACAATTTTTATTGTATTTCTATTTTTTTTTGTTTAGGCCACACCAATTTAATTTGCTGTTTTACAAACCCACCAAACTTGATATTTTAAAAATCGGAAAAAATACAGTATCAACTTCGCCTTGTTTGAAATTAATATGGTTTGAGTAATTTTGAACAAGTGATGGACGAGCAACTTGATACAGTGTGTCTGATTGGCTGTTTATAACAGCTGGGGTTTTGACCAATAAGAATGCATGGTATACACATATGTCTTCCATATGTCTGGCAACATGCTGTGAAACATGGCATTGATCGAAGCGGGGGGAAATATTTCCATATTTTCCCTGTTTTCACCATATTTCACAATGTTATTTTTTTGTTTTTTTCTGATCTCCGATCTTAAGGTTTTGACCAGAAAGTTTGTAAAACAACAAATTTAATTGGTGTGGCCTTATGCCTCTGGAAAAAGCTAGAAAAAAGTCTTTGGAAGTCTTGTATTTTGAAAGTGTAAAACCCTGTGAATGTTTGACTTTGTATTTAATTGCATGAAGTACCAAATATATGACATCCAAATGCCTGTTTTGAATAAAGAGCAATAGAAAATACATACCAAGAACAGGTTTAATTTTACCCTTACAAAAATATTTTATATTTTTTGTAGAAATGCTTGAATATTGCAAGTCACGGCTGTTCCCCGATGGAATTCCCACAAACTCTGTTTTGGCTTTGGCGAGGGAAGATTATAGAATAGCAGGAGAAATTATGGCTATGTCTATAATCCAGGGAGGACCAGGACCAAATCTTCTTGCACCAGATGTCTATAATTTCATCAGCAGGACATTCAAAATAGCCAATTGCAGAAATGACTTTTTCAGAGATACATGCAAAAAGGTTTGTCCAGAAAACTATTTCTCTTTGTCTAGCTTTTACCAAGGCTGTTTAATTTAGTTTTATACAGTATACTTTTGATTTTCAGTTACATGAAGCTGACAACAGCCAGATTTGTCAAATACTGATGGATGAAAAGGTGCTCGACATTCTCCACATCATCGGGTACAATGGTGTTCCATCCAGAGAAGACAGTGTTTCTGTGAAGAATATAATTGAGTATGTAATGCAAAAGCACAACTTTTTATTTAAAGACTGCATTAGTTGCAGTAGCCTGTGTGTAGTCTCAACTATTCTTTGGGACTGCAGGGTACAGTTGTGGACAATGTTATTGAAATATGCATGTACTTAAGTAAATGTACAGTATTATGATTGCTGTACAGTAGTCTTGCTGTGTTTTCATTGATGATGTTTCAGATGATGTGTCCTTAACAGATCAGAAGGAGACATTGTCCAAGACATTGTTGATGAATATATCAAGGTTTGAGGGTTGAAGTTGAGGGATGAGGGTAAAATGTCAAGGGTAGAGGGTTATATGTTGAGGTGAAGGGTCAATATAATGGCCAGAAAAAGCCAAAAACATATCTCCCTAACTATGTTGTTTACTGCATTTTAAGCCTCTTCGTATTTGGAGTTTATTCCTCACTAAAGCACTTTGCAATGTTTGGAACCCTGATGGTCTTATTACTCAGCACAGGGTATATTTATAGAATGCAATATATTCTATTTCTATGTCATTGTGCGTGTTATTATAATGTAATATTATTTATTACAGCGTGTTGGTGTGCGCATGGAAACTATGTCTGCATAACGATTCAGCATCTACATAGACATATAGGAATAAAACTTTTCATCTGCAGGTTTTATTCAGTAAATATTGATAAATAATAAATATAGTTGTTGTAAAGATATAACAGTTAGACAGTTTAATAAGCTGCCATAAATATACCCTGTAGTGAGTAATAAAGAAATACCAAATGGTTTTCCGTGTTTGGGTACTCTGATCCAAACATGTGGGAAATTGTGAAACTGGAGAAAAGCGTAGCAAAACACGAGCCGTAGGCAAGTGTTTTTAGCTTTTTGAAGGTCGAGAAATTTCCCAATTGTTTTAATGGATAAGAGTCTACAAACACGGAAAAAACCATTTGGTATTTCTTTTATAAAATAATCACAAGTGAATGTGATATACTGTCCGACATTTTAAAAAAATCGTTTCGGTGGGAATTTTCCATGTTTGGATAGCCTGATCCAAACATGGATATTGACCAATCAGAGCTTGTGTAGCATACATGTTATTTTATAAAGACATGATACATAATTGGGCTCATATCACCGTTCAAATTTCACAGTGTACAAACTCAATTTTACCCTTGACACTTGACCCTTTTTGACCTTTGTCTTTTTAGTTACTCTGTACATTTAATATAGTATATTTCGACAATAGTGAAGTTCTCATTTTTCTTTTTAACCCATTCCTGTCTGAGCTGGCCAAAAATGGCCCTTTTATTATTTTACTCTGTCTAACACCAGATTAGTTTACTCTGTCTAATGCCAGATTATTTTAATCTGTCTAGTGCCAGACTATTTTAGTCATCAAAGCCAGCCCAGGCAGCAATGGGTTAATATTATAT
Source organism: Corallium rubrum (assembly GCA_964035015.1). NCBI lineage: Eukaryota > Metazoa > Cnidaria > Anthozoa > Scleralcyonacea > Coralliidae > Corallium > Corallium rubrum. The sequence continues at coordinate 196,944 of CAXIUP010000256.1, read as the reverse complement.
CCAGGTCTTGTGAGAACTTCTTGTTTGTTGTTGGTCGAATTATTTAAACCATTATTTACATGTATTTTACGTCTTCTATAAACTAGGTCCATCTGTATCCACGATCAGACTCCTGAGGGCAGTATGCCAAGTATTTTGCAGGTCACAGAGGGTCTGAAGACATATGATCTTCTATCATCGATCAGGAAAAATCCTGAGCTGTGGAGGCCAATATTCACCCAAGGAGGCATGCCTGATCTCACACCAACTGCATTTCTTGATGAGATCATTGTGAACTACAGTGAATCTCAAATCAAGAAAGAAAAAGAAATAGATGTGTTCTTCCACTTTTCCAATCATGTGAATTCACTTGATTTGGAAGGATTGCAAGCACTACTGAAGTGGACCATTGGTGTCCCTTCAATTCCTCCACTGGGTCTACCAAAGCAAATAAGTGTGCGATTTTTGGAAGGATGTGTCCCAGGATGCCGTTGTAGACCAACAACATCAACATGTGACCTAATACTGACAATTCCTTTACATCTAAATACCTACCAGGAGATGAGGAATATCATGATGTCAGCTGTTCAAGAGTCTGAGGGGTTTGGATTGATTTGATTTACAACGCAAATAAACAAAACAGTGAATTGGAGTTGTTGATTAGCTGAGCTGTAGTTTTTATTCAAAAATGGCAGCCAATTTGATATTCTTTACATGTAGTGTACTGTATTATATTTGTTACGAATTTTTTTCCTGAGAATATTTGTCATTTACACACAATGACTCAACTAACAGGTTTACTTATGAAAGTTATAGTGAAGGAAAATAGTGAGCGTGATAAGTTTAATATATAAATTTTACATTTTGAGTCACATGTTGAATCACACTCATAATTTTCCTTCACTATAACTTTCATATATAAGGGCTAGTTTGCTTGAATATTATTTTTGTTACAGTTAGGGTTGATTTTATAGGAGAAAAAGGAATGATTGTTTGTAGTTTCTGTTTTAATCTGTAATGATATTATGTGAGTACTGTATATAAAAGCATGCCTGCAAAACATCGATGAAGAAAAATATGAGACAGATACAATGTTTCCTGTATGTTCTACCATGTATACAATGCAAACTTTATTGTGGTCAAAACACTTGGCAAAGTTTGTCCCAGAGAGAATAACACAGGTTTTCCACCAAAATTAACTAAAACTATCGTCCTATACCATAAAAAACTTTAGGGTTGGTGGCCAAAAACTAGGCAGGGTTGGGAAAACAGAAACACAAGTATTATTTTTCATTTTGCCTAATCAGTAGAAATTACCCCTGTTCGATAAGAGCATACAAGTAGTCATTACAAAAAGTATCAACATTACACCATTCCTGGCAAACACCCCAGCAGATAATTGCATGTGTAAAGACATAAAGTATGTTCTCAATTCTGTACTGGTTGTGCAATTTCAATCAATTTAATGTACAAATCTTCTGCCTCTTTCCAATCAGTTGGATGCTCCAATTCACTATTATTCAAGATGTAATCAAAATACTCCTCGAAAATATTGTCTTCATCTGGACTGGCTAACACATTGTCAGTTACATATTGAAGCTTTTCATCAGGGACACTTGAAAGTAAGTTAGTATCCCCACCATGGTTTTCAGGAAAGAAGTACAATTCATCTGGCCTCCCAGGAATGGTTTCATTTCGGGATTGTCGTATACGGTGGGTATTCCAGTGCTCTTTAACTACATCAAGATCATTTTGAAGCAGTCTGGAAAAGCAATACCATAGTGCTTCATTCTCTAACTCATTACCTGGGTGATAGATCTCTTTTTCAATTAAATCCTTGAAATAATTGATCCACCAATGGGTTCTGTTTCTTCTTAAGTATGACCACCAACCCTCAATTCTTTGGTTAGCGGGTGAGGTACCAAATACGTGAGCATCAGCTGTGCCTCGGAATTCACACTGGAT
>CAXIUP010000256.1:185000-190000 GCA_964035015.1 Corallium rubrum | reverse complement strand
TTGCGGATTGCTCCTCCCACTTATTCTACACCTCTCATGTTTTTTCACAGAGTCAGACTAGAGTCAAGCTCAACAGGGTCTTCTTTCCCCGCTGTTGCTGCCAAGCCCGTTCCCTTGGCTGTGGTTTCGCTAGATAGTAGATAGGGACAGTGGGAATCTCGTTAATCCATTCATGCGCGTCACTAATTAGATGACGAGGCATTTGGCTAGATAATACTTTATTGATCAACAATTTAGTACATTCGAGCTAAGATGGTGTAGCCCTCACACCTTTGAATATAAATAATTAAATTAAAACTAATACATCAATAAATATGGGTGCGTTAGCCTATACCATCACGTTCATGCGGTGGCCAATGCTCACCGATACCCTCCCTATAAGTCCCTCGCTTAAACGTAAGCCAAATATGAAAACTCCTCTCTAACACTATAACAGATAGGAGTGTAATGTTTCGTTTTGTTATTTTTAGGTCGCTATGTAAAAGTTCGTATGATGGAGGGGCTCACGCCCCTCTCCAATTAAATGCTACGGAGGAATAAACAATGCTAGACCTACCACTGACATGAGACACCCATGAAGTAAGTAACATGTGGTTTATTGTAGTAAGCGATTTTTAACTCATGCGCCACATACATGTCCGCATTATCTGCCACAATGGTGACGTCGATTACATACGCTTTATCAGCGTTCCATACAATAATATCTGGTCGTCTTATACCCTCCGGCGTGGGTATAGCTGGTTCGACTAAGACCGACCAACTGGATTTTAACAGCATTTTCACCACCCGCGAGAGGATAGTGTTATGCCGATCAATTCGTGCACCATGTGTCCTAGGACAGACCTGCAATATATGGCCCAGAGTTTCATTACGTCTACAGGCGTCACAGGATCGTGACTTCTCCGGTTGACCTCTGGCCGTCCGTGAACTTGCAGCTAGAGACAGGAATGGCGCCGACGCCATATTGGTCAATATAAATAGATCTTTGTCGATGACGTTATAAATTAAAGTTGAAGACCGCTGCTCCAAAGTCAACACTCAACAGTTTAATTAAAGTCTTCGTGTTTCCACAGTTCCATTTTGGTATAATAAAATATCAACACTATACAGATGGAAATCATCCGGCCGCAGGTACGTCAGAAGTACAGTACATAGATAGATAATTATTAGAGCAAGATAACTACGGCAAGATAACATAATACAATAAATACATCATACATCATTTACAAATTACAAACTTAGATTTTAAGTTTGTTTTATAATTTACAGTGTAAAAAATTCAGTTTAATCTTATTTATTTACTTTTGTCAAAATTAAATTATGCATCATAACTTTACAGTAAAAAAACTGTATGTCTATGATGTTTTTGCTAAAGTCATGACGTCATAAAAATAAATTTTTGCTTTTGCAACATCTGACTTCTCATCTGAAAAGACAGAGGCATTGAAGGTACCCAAAACGAGTACTTAACCATGCAAAATAACCATGACCTAAACCCTAACATTAACCTTAATGCTAACCCTAAAAAAGTCAAACCTTTCCATTCCCAATAAAAGTCTAAACCTAACCCCCCTAAATAAAAAGAACACCCCCCTGGAAATATGGTAAGTCTTCATTTAAAACATGACTCTACCTTGTCATATATTGAGCTCACTGGACTAGTATATTTATTTTAAGATTATAATTTTCATTAACAAATCACTGTTTTTGGATTGGAGGAAAAAAACATTGATTTATTAGCATTTTATCTTGGCTGCTATTTAACTTAATTGATTTTTTCACTTGTAAAGTTATTTTTCATAACTCTTCTTTAATGTGGCAGGCAAGAACATTTGTGGCATTACACTTTACTGCTCTATTATCTTAACTATTTACTAGAAATACATGAACGCAACAACCCCTCACCTGCTAGACTTGGATCAAGTCTGTCTCTCGAGGGGATGAGGTTGAGCGCGCGGAGAATGGGGTTTACATGCTTTTTTGAAACACCCCCCACCCACCCCCCGATGAAAATAAGCACTCCTGATTATACAGCCAATATAAAAACAAACAAATGATATTAAATCCTTGGGATACTAGAAATACATAAATGCAATAACCCCTCGCCCGCTTTTACAGCAACCCCCCTTGCGCTCTTTTTTTATTGGAGGCCTGGAAATAGCTACTCCTGTCGGAATGAAAATATAGTTTTAACTCTTTCTTGTCCGAATTGGTCTTTAGTATTTTATTCTGGCTAACGCCAGACGATTTTATTCACCTCTGGGGAAGCCCCCGGACAGGAATGAGTTATAAACTATCTCTTTAACTCTTTCTTGTCCGAATTGGTCTTTAGTATTTTATTCTGGCTAACGCCAGACGATTTTATTCACCTCTGGGGAAGCCCCCGGACAGGAATGAGTTATAAACTATCTCTTTAACTCTTTCTTGTCCGAATTGGTCTTTAGTATTTTATTCTGGCTAACGCCAGACGATTTTATTCACCTCTGGGGAAGCCCCCGGACAGGAATGAGTTATAAACTATCTCTTTAACTCTTTCTTGTCCGAATTGGTCTTTAGTATTTTATTCTGGCTAACGCCAGACGATTTTATTCACCTCTGGGGAAGCCCCCGGACAGGAATGAGTTATAAACTATCTCTTTAACTCTTTCTTGTCCGAATTGGTCTTTAGTATTTTATTCTGGCTAACGCCAGACGATTTTATTCACCTCTGGGGAAGCCCCCGGACAGGAATGAGTTAATCTGGTAGAATATTTGAAATAAAAAACAAAAACTCTATTTTTTTAAAGAAAAACGCAACAAAAAACAAAGAAAAATTTAAGGATGATATTTCGTGAAATGTATTGAGATGAAAAAAATTGCATGTCGCCTCCCAGGTTTCGAACTCGATCTCGTTCGCGTGCAAGCCGACGATGTTACCACCACACTACTGAAGCAGGCGTCAAAATTTTATCAAAACATTAGGGTTATATTGTACAGTTATTTCTTTCCATGTTTACAAAGACCATTGCTTGGTATCTAAAAATATTTGCATTTTGAAAACTACTCAAACTGCCTGGCTGGTATTCATTTATGATATTTTAAATTTATTTAAACAAATATAACAAAAACAGTTTTTCATTTCGAAATCTGAATTGCTGAAAATGTTTTCACATACATGTTAATGCCAATGGGCCTTAATAAATATTTCAACAGCATTGGTACGTTTTAAAAAAATGTTCCTTTTCCATTTTTTATGCTAAATTATAAACAACCGCTAAGTCATATTTACGGTGGCCCACAGCGGCAACAGATATATATATTAAATACATCATAAATATATGTACAATACACTGAATATATTTTCAGTACACAGATATATTTTCAGTACAGAGATATATTTTCAGTACACAGATATATTTTCAGTACAGAGATATATTTTCAGTACACAGATATATTTTCAGTACACAGATATATATTTATATTTTCAGTACAGAGATATATATTTTCAGTACAGAGATATAATATTTCCAATACAGAGATATATATTTTCAGTACAGAGATATATATTTTCAGTACAGAGATATATATTTTCAGTACAAAGATATAATATTTCCAATACAGAGATATATATTTTCAGTACAGAGATATATATTTTCAGTACAGAGATATATATTTTCAGTACAGAGATATATATTTTCAGTACAGAGATATATATTTTCAGTACAGAGATATATATTTTCAGTACAGAGATATATATTTTCAGTACAGAGATATGTATGTCAAATTGTCAACCTCGTCCCCAGGTCACGAATCTTGACCGCGGGAAATTATTCCCGCGCATAATCAACACGGCGAAGAAGATGGCGAGCACGAGTCAGTCAGCCGTGAAGTTCTGCTCCAATTGTGGGCTTTGTTTGGAACAAAGCTTTTGTTTTTGTCCAAAGTGCGGTAACGAAATAAAAAATAATGCTATTGGCAACGAAGGTAAAGCGGCCGAAACTGCAAAACCCTCTGGTAGTAGCAGATTTTCTTTACCAAGCTTTGCCTCTTTTAAAGTCAAGAAAGAAACGGAACGACAAAATTCGTTTTCTAAGAAGAGTACCAGTATAAGCAAGAAGAGGAAAATACAAGATAAAGAAGTAACTATTCAATTGGGAGTTATGGGGGGCGACTTAAATGTGAAACGTGGGGAAACGATTCCCTTAAAAGTCACTTCTTCCGCCACACCACATGCGATCCTTGTAGCGGCCGTAAAGAAGCATGCTGATTTCAACAAACGATTTGATATTGGAATTAACTATATGTTGGTTTTCAAAGATGGCAGCAATGTTGAAGTTGTCCCAGGTACTAATCCACCAGAGCCGTTTACCCTACACAGGTATAAGGAAGTATCTGGATTCGGGTATTCTCGGATAAGTTTATATCTTTTACCCGCTCATGTCGAAGTCGACGGGGAAACTATGAATATCAGTAGTGGAGACGAAATGGCAGAACTACCACCAGTCACATGGTTAGGGACATCTGCATCCACACAAAATAAGTCAAGAAATAAAGCCTGTATACGTAAGTATTAAAAATTGCTTAGTTGACACCTGGCTTTTATTTGTTTGGGCCAGAATTTATTGTTGGTTGAACTTTTGGAGAGCCTGGGTCCCACGTTTCTTATTTTTAGGTCCTACCACCGTGTCACATAATAATAATAACTACAAATTAAAAGGCTATGTACGGAACAGTGTCAAAGTTATGCCATTGAAATTCTGGGGAGAACTGGGGGACATGCTCCCTTGCCTGTATTATTGTACATGTATATATTAATACTATCCACCCCAGGTTTAATAGTGAACACCACTGCCACCAAACGTTTGCACATGCATGAATTTGCTGGAGTACTGTAAACATTGCAAGAGAAGTGGGAACTAGCTGTGACAACAACAATTAGACAGTGAAGACTAAGTAAGACTCGACTATTAATTTATGTTTTAAAAAGAGGGTCATGAAAATTACGAAGGGGTAATTTCAGA
>CAXIUP010000256.1:85000-182500 GCA_964035015.1 Corallium rubrum | reverse complement strand
TGTTCTGGAACTCATTTAGAATGAGTTCTGGAACTCATTTAGAACGAGTTCCAACCACTGATCGACAGTATACATATATAATGGATAGCGGATTCCTTCTGTCCAGCAATTAAAATTTTGAAGCCAGATCCACCATCTTACTACTGTACTCCCTGTCCAATACTCTTTGCGGGCTTTAAAGAGTAGTAATAGTTTATAATTGTCATCTTCACTGACTTCATTTTTGGAGCCAGACAAACAATCCAGTTTATATAGAGATCAGTGCTTCCAACCCTTGTTCCGAACACGTCCGAACACGTTCTGAACGTGTTCCAAAATCTCTCAGCTTGCATTTTGCATGTGTTTGTAATGCGTCTTTCATTTTAATTCTGAGGCAGAGCAGTACTGTATCTTACCTGTTTATTTTATTTATCTGTTCTAAGGGATGATGTTCCTTTATGTGATGATGTGCTCGATGCACCTACATTATTACAGCAACATATTAGCTCAGCTACATCATTTACTAAGTCTGTTGTGTTAGTCATTAGAAGATCCAAACCATGGAAAAGCTTTGTGAGAGAGATGACACAGCAAAATGTAGATGATACAATGGATTTTCAGGTATGGAAAATTGGAACACTTACGTAAAGTAAACACTTTTTTGCACCAAACCAGTGTTAGCCAGAAGAGATTTAAGTCAAGATATTTATACTTTTAATTTTTGACCTTTATGCTGGTTCGACAACCTGACTGCCAATCAAGAAGCCATGTTTATTGTCACAATGACGCTCTTGAACTGCGATTTACACATCTTGCATTTTTAGAAACATTCAGGGGAAAATATGAGATAGCTAAATTTCAACATTTCAAACTTTGATATTTGAAAAACCATTTTTAAAATTTTTTTTCTGTTTTGTCATAATACTCATTAATAATCAGTGGATCTTTCACAAAAAAAATCAGGATGGGATCTCGTATTGTTGTAGAGATGCAGCAATTACAATATACCAAGCAGGCCATTCAAAATCATGGTTTTGTGTATTTTCATGTCCACTGAGGATAAGCATAGTCTATCATTTTAAAATGGTATAATTATACTCTCTTATATATTTACCCTAGTTATTGGTGAAATCTTGGTCTGTTTGAGGTATTTCTTCATCTGAAATCATTTCTGTTTGAGTTGTAGAACTTGCCTCACTAGTCTGATATTAATAGCTTTTTGCAGCAACCACTGTGAGCAACAAATTTTTTGACCGCGTACAAGATTCACAGATGAATATTTCAGAGGCATATTTTCTGAAATGGTTCTCAAGCCATTATTAATTCTTCTTGTACGAACGGCATTAATAAAGGGATTGCAGCAAGCTGTTTGTTGTAGCTTGAAAAGAGGATTATCTGTATCCATCATTTCAGTTAGAGTTGGACAAAATTATCATTTGCTATTCACTGAGCTCATTTGTACTTGTATTGTAACACCACTTGGAGACCTATCATTTTATTTTATTAATTACTTTATGTAACATTCCTTCCATCATTTTATACTGGATACTATAAATTTTGTACAGTATAATTATAAATTTTAAACTGTATACATGTATTAACTAAACACTTTAAGTGACATTTAGGGGTGTAATGTTGAACTATATTTTCATGTACCAAATACCAACTGACAGGAATCTCACAGGCAATTACAGTGTGTGGAAGTTTCAAATTTTGAATATGATAGTGTTCTGCCAAAATTTTAATCTAAATGTTTAAGCATGCAAGGCCATTACTACACAGTATGCACAGCAGCACATACTTAGTTCATTGACATTTTGTGTTCATATAGGTAAAGTTCACTGATAGCATGAACACTGTTGATGACAAAGGACCAAGACGAGATTTCCTAAGGTTGCTTAGGAATAATGTTGTGGAATGTTCAGGTGTTTTCAAAAAAACAGCCAATGTGGGAGCATATGTATTGACACACAATGCCAATAAGCTGAATAGTCATGAATATTATATGGCAGGAAGGGCATTTGCTGTTTCATTAATCTTTGGTGGGGATCCACCATCTGTTCTTTCACCATCCATTTACAACTATATCACTATTGGATATGATAGTACAAAGCCAACTTTAGATGAAGTCCCCTATGCCCCACATAGAGACATCCTTAAAAAGGTGAGTAACTAGCGCAATATCTGTGTACACTCGAGAGTGACTCCAAGCAGGCAACAGTTACCATTTGGCACCCATAAACTATCTAAGAACTCAAACAAAAAAACAAGCAATGTACAAGTTATTGTGACCCAAGGAATGCCCAGAAGAGGTGCCGTGAATTCTCATGTGATCAGAGTCAGGACGGTTAAACGGCTATCAATGGCCATTTTGTAAAATATATTTTTTAAAAAGTCAGTAAAAGTCCCTTTTTGTGCTCTTTCTATTTGTGGGAAATATTGAATAGTTGAAAGTGGCTATACTGGCAGACTTCGACTGGCTATTGTGCCAGCCATTGTTGCCATAGTGCTGGCACAAAATGGCACAATGGCTAGTCCAAGGCGAAGCCTGCATGGCTACCAGGCCACTCGAATACATGTGCAGTCTATTTTACAGCACTGTATTAACGTGTTGAATTTATTTTGTTGTAGCTCCTGGAAATTGATAACCAAATGGTCCTTTCCAAGGTAATACAGGAAGAAGCGGTCACCGAGCTTATGCTTGAAGCAGGCTACCAGAACTTGTCGTTCAAATTGAAAGATATCAAATCTATTGTGGATAATGTCATTAAGTATTTGGTGGTTGGTAAATGCAGGTACTGTACAGTAATTATAATTACAATAAATTTGAAATGAAGTGTGTTACCTACGTGTATATCAATGAACAAGGGTGTACTGCACTTAAAGTGCACTTTACTTGTAGACTACAATGTTTGTTGTAGCTTCATTGGCAATTCTTAAGCCTGGCATACACTGAAACAAGTTTCCAAAACAATTTTCCGAAACAAGTTTCTGAAACAAGTTGCCGAAACAAGTTTCCGAAACTTTAAATGTTTCTGTGGTGTTATTGAATGCTTGGATGAGTTCTGAATAATATATGAGCCTGTAAGTATAAATACTCCCGCATATGTGAATAAAGTTTGATTAGATTCTAGTAAGTGTTGGGGTAACATTACAGTTTCAAAAAATAGAACAGTGTTCTAATCAGAGAAACTTTGTTTCAGAAACAAAGTTTCGGAAACTTTTCAACATACACTGGAAACTTTTGTTTCTGAAACCGTGTTTCGGTAACTTGTTTCGGAAATTTTCTCTAGTGTATGCAGGGCTTTAATAAACTAACCAATATAGCTGATATTTTTAACTAAATTGTGTTTTCCACCTGGAATCTCTGTCTCAATAAATATACTGTTTTGGCATGATGAAATCAATCTGTACTGGACGGACAAAATATTATGGGCCGTGAGCCACTATGAGGCACCCCAGCACAGAGTAGTAATACAACCAGAGGTCCAACTCACGTCGGAACCTTTCAAGTTTATGTCCTCGCGCATGTCGCGTCGCGCATCTTCATTCATCGCCATTCTACGCAATCCTGGCAAGTTTCCCCGGCAGGAAGGTCAAAACTGCCGGGGGAACTTTCCAGGATTGCGTAGGATGGCGTCGGGAACTTGCCAGGATTGCTTGGAGTGGCGTCGGGTGTAAATATATCGCGCATGTGCGTTGATGAAATGCGGACAAGTTTTCACGCGAGTAACATAGGTGCATTTTGTCTGCGCATGAGCGAGATTGGCAAAAACAAGATGGTGGCAACAAAACAGTCTAGATTAAAAAGTCTCTTTGCTAGTGTCCGAAACTAAAAAAAGCATTACCAAGTAATATTTGGGATATCGTTGTACATCATATCGTAATTTTTTCATAAATCGCAGAATGTTAAGAACTTGGAATGCCCTTCATTATTACTGTAAATATGCAATTAAGGTACATGTTTAAATTTGGCAGTTTGCAAATTTTTCAAACATTTGACAAACTAATCAAACATTTGAAAATTACTTGATACGTAATAAGGACACTTATATATAATTTTGGTGAGGTTTCTAGGAGTAGGTTTTGAGAAACATAGAATAATATTTTTTTTAAAATATATTTTCTCAAAATCTACTCCTAGAAACCTCACCAAAATTATATATAAGTGTCCTTATTATGTATCTAGTAATTTTCAAATGTTTGATTAGTTGTAAAAATTTGCAAACTGCCAAATTTAAACATGTACCTCAATTGGATATTTACAGTAATAATGAAGGGCATTCCAAGTTCTTAACATTCTGCGATTTATGAAAAAATTACGATATGATGTACAACGATATCCCAAATATTCCTTCGTCCCACTTTTTTTAGTTTAGGACACTAGCAAAGAGACTTTTCAATCTAGACTGGTTTGTTGCCGCCATCTTGTTTTTGCCAATCTCACGCATGCGCAGACAAAATGCACCTATGTTCACGCGAGTTGGACTTCTGGTTGTATTACTGTTCTGTGATCCCAGCTAGTACCATAGGCAGCCCAAGAATTCAGTCATGACGCGAGTAGTATCATGTGACTGTCTGTCGTATGTAATATACTTAATATTATATAATACGACAGACAGTAGGTGATACTACTCGTGTCATGACTGAATTATTGGGCTACCTATGCTAGTACTATGGCAAGAGGCCTGGCACCCCATGATTCTGCTTGTTTTGAACCTTGTTCTGGTTGCCATGCCCTTTGATGCACTTTGTCATTCAAATTGATCTCTAAATATTTATTATTGGGTTTTGAATTATATTCCTTTATGTAGAAATGAACTGGAAGAATTCTGCCAAGGCTTGTCACATTATAAACTGTTGGAACTAATCAGGATGAATGTGTCATCATTCCGCTCTGTGTTTGTACATGGTGATGGTCTGCACAAAGATGTTTCTGCTGACTACATAATCACGACCTTCTTGCCACAGTTCAGTGAAATTGGAAGCAATAGAAGAGAGAAAGAAGAAGATGTGTATGAAATGTGGATGTCTTTTGTCAGGAGCACTTCAGGTTAGAGCTGGTCAATCCTGTGTTAAAGTTTAATAAATTATCCTATGTTACAGTTTAATAAATACATATTATCTTGTGAACAGTTTTTTTCATCCAAGACATATTCTGTAATTTGGCGTCACTTGAATATATGTACATAATTTTTGTCATAGAGCCAGATTCCACAGTCAAGCCGAAAGATATACTACGCTTTGCAAGTGGTTCCGAGGAAAAACCGATGCTTGGATGGGGAGTAAATAACTCTCCGATGATAATGTTTATAGAATCTGATCTGCCATCAACAACAGGAACAGCACCATCACGAGAGTCAAAGTTGCCTCAAGCACGAACATGCGGCCCTACCATTTTGTTGCCTGTTGCTAACTATGGGGATTTCAAAGAGTTCAAGGATGAAATGATGACTGGAATAATAAGCTCACCAGAAATCTTGCTTAATTGAACATTTATAGCAACATATATATTTAATTCAACCTTTTGTGTACACATTAAAAAAAATCTTGGTTTAAATTTTTCCATTGTATTATTTGTTGTAGACAAATGACAAAGTAATACAGCTGTATCCATTTCTTTAACAACTTATCTTGTTAAAAACTGAAGTTTAAAAAAAACTGTTTCTTGCACTGAGTATATATATATATAGCATGACTATAGGCTGTAGCTACCTGTTGGTCCAATTTCAAATGGGATGCTTTTGGAGGACCTAACTTTTAAAGTTAGGTTAACATCAGTGTTGAAGTAAAGTAAGTAAAGTAAGTAAAGTAAGTAAAGTAACATCAGTGTTTCTCACTCACATTCACTCACTCTCACTATAGTCACTCACCCACCCACTCACTCGGTCGCTCACTCATTGATCACTCGTTGATTTACTTTGTCATTCACTTCTTCCTTCCATATCTAATTTTTTGTAGACTTTTTAAATTTATTTGGGTGGGTGCCTTGCATGGGCCTTAGAGTCCCGTTCGCACCCTTCCCCTTTTGGATCTTATTATTACATTTTTATACTGCATGTCTTTCGTCATCTTGTTATGTAATACTATTAATGTTCTATTCTTGTTAAATATATATGATCCAAATAAATTTGTTAAAAAAAAGAAGGTTAATGTATCATTGTCTTCTACCCAAAGTGAGTCGTTGGTAGATCAAAACATGTGCTTATAGTAGCTCAAAGCCAGGGCTTTTTCACTGTTTTTCCTAAAATGCCCTCAAATCTTTTTTCACACCTTTTCCTAAAATGCCCTCAAATTATGCAGAAAATTATTCAGAGACTTTGAGAGTCCACAATTTCCCCTAGCTTTGTGCACCTGCAGTGGCTAGCACTTCATTTAGACTTAAGCCTGGTTTCCATATAGCTGTAAGAGCCAGTGACATGGCTGCGGCAAGGGGCGATGATCCAATCACATATGGCTTTTTATTGCTGGCCAATTCAGCACTGTCTGATTGGACCATCACTCCTCCAGCAGCTCCACCAGCTCTTCGGCTATATGGAAACCAGGCCTTAGTGAAATGTTGCAAATATGAAATAATACAAGGTAATAGCGTGTTAACGTATTATAACTACAAAAATAAGTTCTAAGTTTCAGATTTATTGTGATTTGCCAAAAACGTTTTTTCAAAAAGTACATGTACCAAGTTCTATTGTAAGTCATTCCGTGCCATTAGCAATTGCCATGAGTGTGAAATACAATTGTTCAGCCTCTTCCCAATTATTTGGTTGTTGAAGTTCACTGTTTTCGAAAATATATTTGAAATACTCCTGCATTATATTTTCATCTTCATCAAATTGTAAAAGATTCTCCTTTACAAACTGGATTTGTTGAGTGGGAATTGGAAGACTTAAATTCTCGACACCTTCTTTCTTCTCTGGAAAATAGTACAACTCATCAGGTATGCCAGGAATTGTGTCGTGTTTGGAATCCCGGATTCGATGGGTGTTCCACTGCTCCTTTACAAAGTCGAGGTCGTTCTGAATGACATCCGAAAAGCAGACCCAAAGGCACTCCTTTTCAAGATCATTATCTGGATTGAAGAGATTCCTTTCACACAGATCCTTGAAGAAATTAATCCACCAGGTAGAACGGTTTTTTCTGAAGTGAGACCACCAACATTCGATCCTCTGGTTAGCAGGCGATGTGCCGTAAAAATGAGCATCACCACTTGAACGAAACTCGCACTGCATTGCGGCCATAATGCCATTCTCAGTACCGCAGTCGCTACGCAATTTCACCGGACAGCCATATGCCTCAACACTTTGTAGGTAAAATGATGCCGGGATCTCGGGTTTGTTATTGGATCTCGCGACGCGCAACCATATAATTTTTCGACTCCACCCATCGATACACCCATGTATGGGAAAGCCGTATGGCTTTAACTTATCGTAGCCGTCCGTATGCCAGCAGAAATTAGGGCCCGGCACTCTGTAGGTTCTTCTACGCAAACGTTTTCCACGCCTGGCTTCACAACCATCTGGATCGAGTTCTCTCATCAACTCTTCAACAATACGCCTTGGAATTTGATGTCCCTCCGTTCTAAGAGCATGCCACATCGAACGGTATCCTCCCATACTACTTGGGCCGTTTAACTTATCTTGTATAACTCGACGTATCTCATTGATATCAAAGTCGGGAGATCTCCTTTGGAGACCATATTCCTTCAAACGATTTCGCAGCATTCGTTCAGAAATGTTGATTCCATGTCGTTTAGACAAGAAATCGACAATGCTTTTATACTGATATCCTCTCGAAAAATAGTACTCTATCAAACTTCGTTCATCTTCCATAGAATCTAAATCAAACGAGGTCGTTGAGGTAGCCATGTTGGATGACAGACATATGTGACCGAGTTTTAAAGCCTTACAGAGCCTGGGAAATACCCATAGTATATGTATATTAGTAGTTTAGTACTGAAAATATATATCTGTACTGAAAATATATATCTCTGTACTGAAAATATATATCTCTGTATTGGAAATATATCTCTGTACTGAAAATATATATCTCTGTATTGGAAATATATCTTTGTACTGAAAATATATATCTCTGTACTGAAAATATATATCTCTGTATTGGAAATATATCTTTGTACTGAAAATATATATCTCTGTACTGAAAATATATATCTCTGTATTGGAAATATATCTTTGTACTGAAAATATATATCTCTGTACTGAAAATATATATCTCTGTACTGAAAATATATATCTCTGTATTGGAAATATTATCTTTGTACTGAAAATATATATCTCTGTACTGAAAATATATATCTCTGTATTGGAAATATTATATCTCTGTACTGAAAATATATATCTCTGTACTGAAAATATATATCTCTGTATTGGAAATATATATCTTTGTACTGAAAATATATATCTCTGTACTGAAAATATATATCTCTGTATTGGAAATATTATCTCTGTACTGAAAATATATATCTCTGTACTGAAAATATAAATATATATCTCTGTACTGAAAATATATCTGTGTACCGAAAATATATCTCTGTACTGAAAATATATCTGTGTACTGAAAATATATTCAGTGTATTGTACATATATTTATGATGTATTTAATATATATATCTGTTGCCGCTGTGGGCCACCGTACATATTAAGTAGTTTTACAAAAAGAAAACTATTTAAAAGAAGATAAGACGGCAGCCACAGGTAAAAAATACAACGGGCATCGGCAAGAAAAAACATGCAATTATGGATATGATACGTTTAAAACGGACTTCAAGGACACACAAAATGTCATAATATAAAACAAAATTAACAGTCATAGATGTAAACAGGGAAACTCGAACAGTTTTGCTACTAAGTGTTCGTGATTACTGAGAGCGACTGCTCTATATTTTTACCGTAGCTTAAACTTTTCGGCCTTTATCATCGTTGGTTTCCTATCTTTTTCCCTCTTCCGAGGTTCGGTTTGACGGGTTTCCTTTAGTCAAGACGTTGATTTGTTTCTGTTCTTTTGAAATGAATGTACGTATCCCCAAAACTCCTTTCTCAAGTCTTTTTGTCAAGAATATATTACTTCAAATCTTTTTTGTCAAGAACTATATTGTTTCCAGTGCCCTACAATCTTCACCGCGCATGGTCCGTCCACACACACATATATATATATATATATATATATATATATATATATATATATATACAAATATTCAGATCGCTCAAACTGATTCGCATTTGAACACGCGTGTAAAGTGAACTCCACGCATGTCGAGATTAGCACCCTCACCGGGCTCCGGGCCTTCGGCCCTACGCCCGGCTCAGGGACAAAAAATCTTAATCTCTGAAGAAGCTAGGAAATGAGATATGAAAGAGTTGTGAATGCTAATCTTTATAATTGCAGGAGTTATTTCAATCAAGATGGTTTATTTTAAAGTGAATTCTACTGCATAATTATACAACTTGAACTCTACATAGTGTTTTTGGATTTTTTGATATATTATCCAGATTTACATGAATTTTGTGGATTTACTGCAGCTTTTGCAGAACCATTCTTCTGGTGCTTTACTTAATTTTGCACAGTCCCTGTTGTAGAAATAATATGACAAAATGTTTGTTAAGTTGAGAATAATAATATAAAAATTGAGTGTGGTCTTTTGACTTTGCTAAGATCATGGGTGTACCAAGCATTAAATTGGGAGTGCAGGGACATGCAAGTCTCCCAGGGATGCATGCAAGGTGACTAGCTGTTCTGACAAGGAATTGTGAATTCACTAATTCCAATATTTTCTGGAGTAACATACAGCCTCTACAGGGATCACTTAGGTGTCATTTGTTCCAACACCAGGGGCACTGACATTTGCGATATCTGGTGTGCCAGTGCACCACTGCTCAAATCTGCTGTCTGGAATGTTTGTGTTTGCCCAACCTATTGCATGGGTATGTAAATGATGAAGATGAGTTTATCATCTGTGATGTATTTACTTCTACAGATCAACATTGAAATCACTCACCAGTGGTGCCAAGTTGAGCATGTGTCACACATGATCATGTTTGTGTATGTTGCTTGTTGGCAAGTGTGACATCTCCAATCTTCTCTCAAACGTGTTACTGTTGGGTAAGGATAAATGAGATTTTAGCAAAAAATTGTTACCGAGTAATCCAAAATTGTGATCAAAACTTAGTCAGTTTATCTACTAAGTGTAATTGTATTGTATTGAGTTTTTTTGTACTTGAAATCCACAAGTACTAGTGTTCAGGCATACATGCAGGATACCTGTTAGAATGCACACCTTAAATTTTGCTAAAAGGTGGTCTGAAAATGCATAAGTTAGCATTTCAGAGGTTTGAGAATTCTAAAATTTCCAGGGGGGGACATGCATAGATCTAGCCCCCAGAGTTTCTAAAATTGTACTAAAAGGCACAAGCCTGTTGCTAATCTGGATTACCTTACCCAGAAAATTTCTGGTTGCTTGTCTGAGGTTAACTGTATTGTTACAATACAGTAGTTATGACAAAGTGTAATTATATGGATCACTGGACTTACAAGAATCCTGAATTTTATTCCAAGCTTCTGAGCTGAAAAATGGCTTCATTGACGATATGTCACAGTTCAAGACATCTGGTGGAGGATGTTCATCATCAAGGGCCATATCTCCTAATTTTATCACTTGGTGTTCTTTCAGCTTTTGAATGGCTGTGTGTCTAACAGCAAACCAGTCTTGAATTGTTTGACAATGTGTTTCTAAAACAAATAAAAAACTTGCCTCTTATTTGGTTCAAAAATACTGTCTACAACGTCTCATTTATTACTAATTGATGTCACAAATTTTAAAACTTGTTCAAGAACACAGAACTCCAAAGTTTTAGATACTATAGTGTTAAAATTACAATATGCACAGTTGAAGTTGATGGGGGAACTCCCCTGCTCTGGATAGGGTAAAAGTCACAGAATGATAGACGATTGTGACCTTTTTGGGATGCATGTTACAGTACCGCTCACGTTTTTCTTAACACATGCATGCCACGCGTATTAGGCGCGTATAATACGAGGTATAATACACGTATGATAGACCTATTAAACGTGTATCATATGCGTATTAGATGTGACAGTATGGAACGTATCATATCACATGTGACAGTAGGATACGCGTATTAGCCGTGTATGCGTATCGGTACATGTGTATCAAATGCAGTAGCGTCGAGAAGGGGCCCATGGCAAATAGGAGCCCATAACATTTTAGTCCAAGAAATATTAATCATTGCGCTATAAATGAACTATAATAAAAGTAAAACTTACAAGTCTCTTAAAAAGAGTAGACAAGATAAATTCAAGTTGCGAGGAGTTATATTATAGAGGAGTTATTACTGCAGCATAGAAATCTCGAGCACAAAATGTAATAGACCTTTCCGCATGAAGTGCGTGAATAACGCGTTGAGAGATTTGATTGTCTCTCACAAAACTTCGGACATCCAAAACTTCGGACAAACATTGGACATTAGCCAATCAGATTTGTCAAAAAGAAAGATCACGTGATCCGCTCACTTCATGCGGAAAGAGCTATTGTTAAGTAAACGTGTACTGTATCATATGATGTATACGAATATCATGGAAGTGTTACTCGTATCATACAAATGTCATACGCGTATTCTGAACGTGTCTATACGCGTATTCTCAACGTATCATACGCGTATTTTACACGTACATGTATACTACACGTCTTACACGCAAAAATGTATTAAGATATACGCGAGCGGTACTGTATTTCTAGATACTGTACTGTTATACTTGCCCTTAATCTTCATAATCTTGTGAACTCCATGCATGTCTTTTTTTGTCCTGAATATTTTGTCGATGTCCTGATCTGTGGCTTTTGTGAACCGTATCTGGCTGGTGTGTTTCCGTTTCTTTTTCGTAGAGAAAAAACGTAGCTGTGGCTCAATGTTCTTGTTTGCTGGCATATTCCCTTTGGGCATCAGGTGAGACAAAGGCTTTCTCTTCTGTGTCGAATCCAAAAGACTTTTTGCAGCAAGTAGCTGTTTGTCGAGTTGTAACAGTGAATCCTTGCAATGACAGCTCTGAACAGCTGTGCCCAATGCCAATAACTTTTCCTGGATTCGTTCTTTTATAGACGTGATGCCATTTCTCTTCAGCGTCTGCAGCATGTGATTTGACAGTACCTTCAGTTCTTCATTGACATAGGCCATCTTGTCATCGCATGGGGGTGATGTGGTACATGTATTTGTCAACGCTTGTGCATTTTCTGCTTGCAAGACACGTTGTAGGAGGTGAACATGCTTGCATATTGTGCTTCGAATCAAGCTGTCTGGACAATTGCACAAGAACATGTGGATGCAGATGCTACAACGATGGCACCGCAACTGACAGCTGGCATTTGAACAGTATTCACACTGCTTGATGATGCTATATCTCCTCTTACCATCTTCCGACTGCACTGAATACTTTCCATCCTCAACTTTTTTAACAGACTCAACGCTCAGCTTCATGCCTCTACTGTGACGGTCATTAATGACTTTTATTTTGTTGCAAGATCTCCCTTTGGTAAGTTTGACAAGTCTTTCAAACGATTTATCTCGCACAAACTTAAGTAGGTTGATGAGACACTTGTCTACTCTTTTGTTCACCTTGCCCTTCAGGTAATTATACTTGAATACCCGTTGGAAAGCTTCGACCACCATGTTTGTATTAATGCCCATACCTTTGCGGTACCTGTAAGCCCACATCTCTTTCTTTTCTGCCCATTCTTTTAAGAAGTATGTGTTGAATTCTGGGTGCAGCGATGGTAGTTTTCTCAGTAGTTGGTTGAAGTAATCTTGGAACAAGACATCGTCAGTCTCTTGTAGGACTGTTCTGAGCATTTTGTAGATTTCAGCGGCAACCATCAGATCTTTCACTTTGCTGCGCAACTCTTCTTGCCATGCTCGGTCGACGTGCCACGTACACAGCAGCCTTGATGGTTTTCCTCCCATGACACCAACCCATGCATTGTAGAATTGACTTGCTGTATCACTCATTACCCAGATTGGACATAGACTTCCACAGTTTTGCTTAATGTATCTAAAGAAGATGCACATGTGTGTGAAGTCCTCATGGTTGGACAGACACCATGCCACTGGAAATCCTTGCCCAAACTCATCAATCACCATGACGGTTGTTAAAAGGAAATCGTAGGAAGTGGTACCATGGGTAGCATCGATGGCGATTCCTTTAGTGGCAAACTTCTTAGCCATAACTTTTTGAAGCGGGCTTTGAACAATGATCATGAAATCTTCTTTCGTCAAGTCATGTCCTTCTGCAGGATCTTCACTTTAATAATATAACACAATTAATAATAATTCTAACAAATATTATAATAATAACAATCATAATAATAATTATTATAATTTTAATAGCAATTACTAACAATAATAATAAACTAGAGGGTAGTCAGAGACTGCATATACCTCCACCAGCGGGTTATTAGAGATGTTTAAAAAGAAAACGAGCCATCCCACTAACCAGGCTATAGCTCACGAGACAAATACATGCATGTATGAATAAAATGCTTGATTGCACTCGTACAGAATTATGCAAAAGCATTTGCATAAAATAAGGATAATGAGCGCAATCAAGCATTTCTTCAAAACAGAAAATCTTACGATCAGATTTTTTTTAATTTCTCATCTAAGTTTCTAAATTCAACCAAAATTTAACGGATTGGTCATTGGTCCATGACCAATCCTTCTGCAAACTTTTATGAAAATCGGTGTAGTACTTTTTGAGATATCGTGGCAACAGACAAACAAACAAACAAACAAACAAACAAACAAACAAACAAACGAGCAAACGAGCAAACGAGCAAACGAGCAAACGAGCAAACGAGCAAACGAGAAACGAGCAAGCGAGCAAGCAAGCGAGCAAGCGAGCAAGCAGAGCAGGCGAGCAACGAGCAAACAAGCAAGCAAGCAAGAAGCAAGCGAAAGCGAGCAAACGAGCGAGCAAGCGAGCAAACGAGCAAGCGAGCAAGCGAGCAAGCAAGCAAGCAGCAAGCAAGCAAGCAAACGAGCAAGCGAGCAAGCAAGCAAGCAAGCAAGCAAGCAAGCGAGCAACGCAAACGAGCAAGCGAGCAAGCGAGCAAGCGAGCAAGCGAGCAAGCAAGCAAGCAAGCAAGCAAGCAAGCGAGCAAGCAAGCAAGCAGCAAGCAGGCAAGCGAGCAAGCAAGCGAGCAAGCAAGAGCAAGCAGCGAGCAAGCGAGCAAGCGAGCAAGCGAGCAAGCGAGCAAGCGAACAGCGAGCAAGCGAGCAAGCGAGCAAGCGAGCAAGCGAGCAAGCGAGCAAGCGAGCAAGAGCGAGCAAGCGAGCAAGCGAGCAAGCGAGCAAGCGAGCAAGCGAGCAAGCGAGCAAGCGAGCAAGCGAGCAAGCAGAAAGCAAACGAGCAGCGAGCAAGCGAGCAAGCGAGCAAGCAGCAAGCGAGCAAGCGAGCAAGCGCAAGCGAGCAAGCAAGCAAGCGAGCAAGCGAGCAAGAGCAAACGAGCGAGCAAAGCGAGCAAAGAGCGAGCAAGCGAGCAAGCGAGCAAGCGAGCGAGCAAGCGAGCAAGCGAGCAAGCAAGCAAGCAAGACGAGCAAGCAAGCGAGCAAGCGAGAGCAAACGAGCAAACGAACAAACGAACAAAGCAAGCAAGCACGAACAAGCAAGCAAGCAGGCAAACAAGCAAGCAAGCAGGCAAACAAACGAACGAGCAAGCAAGCAAACGAGCAAACGAGCAAGCGAACAGCACGAGCAAGCAAGCAAGCAAGCAAGCAAGCAAGCAAGCAAGCAAGCAAGCGAGCAAACGAACAAACAAACGAACAACGAACAAAGCAGAAAGCAAACGAACGAAAGAAAGCGAACGAGCAAAGCAAGAGCGAACGAACAAACGAGCAAGCAAGCAAGAACGAAAGCAAGCAAGCAAAGCAAGCAAGCAAGCAAGCGAGCAAGCAAGCAAGCAAGCAAGCAAGAGCAAGCGAGAGCGAGAGCAAGCAAGCAGCAAGCAAGCAAGCAAGCAAGCAAGCAAGCAAACAAAAAACGAACGAACGAACAAACGAAACGAAAGCAAACAAACGAAACGAAACAAACAAACAGCAACGAACGAGCACGAACAAACAAACAGGCAACAGGCAGGCACAGGCAACAAACAAACAGGCAGGCAAACAGGCAAGGCAAACAAACAAACAAACAAACAAACAAACAAACAAACAAACAAACAAACAAACAAACAGGCAGGCACAGGCAGGCAGGCAGGCAGGCAGGCAGGCAGGCAGGCAGGCAGGCAGGCAGGCAGGCAGGCAGGCAGGCAGGCAGGCAGGCAGGCAGGCAGGCAGGCAGGCAGGCAGGCAAACAAACAAACAAAACAAACAAAGCAAACAAACAAACAAACAAACAAACAAACAAACAAACAAACAAACAAACAAACAAACAAACAAACAAACAAACAAACAAACAAACAAACAAACAAACAAACAAACAAACAAACAAACAAACAAACAAACAAACAAACAAACAAACAAACAAACAAACAAACAAACAAACAAACAAACAAACAAACAAACAAACAAACAAACAAACAAACAAACAAACAAACAAACAAACAAACAAACAAACAAACAAACAAACAAACAAACAAACAAACAAACAAACAAACAAACAAACAAACAAACAAACAAACAAACAAACAAACAAACAAACAAACAAACAAACAAACAAACAAACAAACAAACAAACAAACAAACAAACAAACAAACAAACAAACAAACAAACAAACAGAATATAATTTTATAATAATAATGACGATGGCGATAATGATAATGTCGATGAGGAACGCCTACATGTAGTAATTTTTACCTATACAAACATATTACATGACCCCATATTAAGTTATATTTAAGAACTATAGATAAAATCTCTACATGTATATACAATTTATACAGTCATCCCAATTACTGTAGGAACAGGAAAACAATATAAAAAATATAATTGAAATAGCAGCTAACCCTTTCACCCATGGCTCTCCGAGACTTCCCCCCTTGACAAGTAAAATCGTTTGGCGTTAGACAGTAAAAAGATAAAGTTGTTCGACAACAACGATGCGCGTGAAAGGATCAATATGGGTGGTTTATGGTAATTAAGCTAGCATGATGGGAAAGCGTGACTCATTTTATTTAAAGCCTTATAAAGAGTTGGAGTACCTTGAAATTTGTAGAAGAGTATAGGATTGTTGCTGCTGTTCTCCCATTCATCAATCCATGCACGTACACTCTCCTGGTCATTGGCATGTTTTTGGACATCTGACAGACCAAACGACCTTTTTATGTTTGCCAAGTCTTTCTTATCTGTCATGTAATGTCTCTTAAGATCTTCTCCTTGTAGTGCATCTTCCCTGATATCATCTAAGATCCTTTCGCTTGAGACACCTTGATGGATTTGTGCAGCTATTTCTTGCTTTTTCTGGTTGGATAGCCAGGTATGCTGTATTTCCTTTTCATGTCCATGATGAGTGTAGCAAACATCGACCACTATTTTACCATCCTTATTTGATGTTTTCATGGAAGCTGTACAGTTTCTGTACAGAAGCTTACACGATCCTAGTGGAATAAATAGATCTTCATTGGTCAATTTACCTACGACGTGACAGCCCTTTGGTATTTTATTCTGGCCAATAAGCCAGATCATTTTATTTTATTTTATTTTTAGCCAGACCAGAAGCCAGATGCAATTGCATCACTTAGATTTGAAATGTATATACAATTGCACTAAATATTTTATTTCAGCTCACCAGGATGAGAAGATCATTTAAGGATTAATTGTCAACTGCTTACATTTAGCTAATACCTGAAGATTTAATTTAATATGCAGCTTTTATGTAGCATGACCAGCAGTTAAATAATTAATAAGATTACATGTAGATGGGCAGCTTTCTTCTTTATGGTCCTTTTTTCTTTATAGTGCGTGCCATCGCACGCACGCACATCCAAACACACACACACACACACACACACACACACAGAACGAATCTAGTGTGCATGAACTTTGCATGTAAAATCATCACGGAATCCAGGAAATATGACCACGTAACTCCACTTCTACGTGAATTAAATTGGCTACCAGTGGACAAATTACTATATTTTAGAGACGCTATTTTGACCTACAAATGTGTAAACAACCTCGCACCCGACTACCTTTGTAACAAATTGATAAAAAGGTCATCAATCCACAACCGCAGGACTCGTACACAGGACTGTCTTCAAATACCACTTTTTAAAACTGCAGCTGGTCAACGGTCATTTACATATAGAGCTGTTCACATATGGAACAATTTAGACAAGAACCTAAAAGACAGCCTTTCTCTTAAAACATTTAAAACAGCACTGAAGAAACATTTGCTTGCAAAAGAAAACATTTAGTATAAAATATCATATATTTATTATCTTTATAAAACTTATATATGTAACCTCTACTGCATGCATAAAACTGTAAATAATTTCTGAAAAACCCTTTTAGGGAGAAATTTATTAAATATCTTATCTTAATCGTGCACGTGACAACGTGCTAACGTATTGTTTCTTATTAGTGAACTTTAGTGTGTTCACATGACCAATCGGAATAATGTTACAAGGTGTTGCGTTCTTTTTAGGGCCTGTCTACGAGGAGGTACTGGTAGGGTTACCCTAGCACCTGGGTCAAAGATAGCCTGGGTTGCTGCCTGGGTCAACTTTATTAGACCTTGGTTACCAAGTACTAACAATAGAAGGCAAGAAGCCTGGAACTAGTAAAAAGTTGTCCCGGGTAGGCAAGTTATCCCTACCAAACGCATTTACAAGGACAGGACATAACGCAGCTAGTGTCCTTGTACGGGAACAAGGGTAACCCGGGTACTAGTGTGACCCTACCTCCTTGTACACAGGCCCTTAGGTGTTCCACTACACTATTTATTTGTTCCGCCAGGTTGAAAATTGTCAGGTTATGTTGTAAGACGTTACACTACGTTGTAAGGCAATACGCTACGCTATACGTATGACATTATGCTTTACCAAAATAGTATTTTTAAAACTTTCTTTAAACTGGCAGTTAAATGGCAGGTCAAATATCTTGCTCTCACAACGAAATATACGCGTAGTGAAATGCACACCATCAAATGGCCAGCCTGCTGTGTTCAAACAGTCTTTAACAGTTGAAAATGTTACTTTCTTCAGTTACTTGACTTACTTTTGCTAATACATTCTTAAAACATTTTAATTACCTAAAAAAGCAATTTTAGCGAATAAAAAAGCGAATTACATGTACCTAAAGATGCGATTCACTGCACATATATCATTTTCATGGACTACATGTAGTTACAGTGACAATATTACTACACCTGTACCCATGGGTGTTTACAGCAAGTAAAGTGTTTCTCACCTTGAGATTTCAGTAGCCTTTTCCCTTTCCCCTTTGTTTTGAAAATACCACTTCTCTTGCAGTTATAATACTGTACATCCTGTTTTGCCCCAGTCGATTTAACATATGAAGACCCCTGGTCCTCTTCAATGTTCTGTTTCCACTCCTCAAATTCTAAAAAAAGTGAACAGTGTAGTATTATATATATCAGCTTTATATATACCAGTTCAAAAATTATGTAAATCAATGTGCTAAGAAAGTGACATGTAAATGTTTATAATATTATATATATATATATATGATATGATATTATATTATATTATATTATATTGTTATATTACATTACATTACATTACATTACATTACATTACATTACATTACATTACATTACATTACATTACATTACATTACATTACATTACATTACATTACATTACATTACATTACATTACATTACATTACATTACATTACATTACATTACATTACATTACATTACATTACATTACATTACATTACATTACATTACATTACATTACATTACATTACATTACATTACATTACATTACATTACATTACATTACATTACATTACATTACATTACATTACATTACATTACATTACATTACATTACATTACATTACATTACATTACATTACATTACATTACATTACATTACATTACATTACATTACATTACATTACATTACATTACATTACATTACATTACATTACATTACATTACATTACATTACATTACATTACATTACATTACATTACATTACATTACATTACATTACATTACATTACATTACATTACATTACATTACATTACATTACATTACATTACATTACATTACATTACATTACATTACATTACATTACATTACATTACATTACATTACATTACATTACATTACATTACATTACATTACATTACATTACATTACATTATATATTACATTATATATTACATTATATATTACATTATATATTATATATTATATATTATATATTATATATTATATATTATATATTATATATTATATATTATATATTATATATTATATATTATATATTATATATTATATATTATATATTATATATTATATATTATATATTATATATTATATATTATATATTATATATTATATATTATATATTATATATTATATATTATATATTATATATTATATATTATATATTATATATTATATATTATATATTATATTATATATTATATTATATATTATATTATATTATATTATATTATATTATATTATATATTATATGATATGATATGATATATGATATGATATGATATATGATATGATATGATATGATATGATATGATGATATATGATATATGATATATGATATATGATATATGATATATGATATATGATATATGATATATGATATATGATATATGATATATGATATATGATATATGATATATGATATATGATATATGATATATGATATATGATATATGATATATGATATATGATATATGATATATGATATATGATATATGATATATGATATATGATATATGATATATGATATATGATATATGATATATTATATTATATTATATTATATTATATTATATTTGTGTGCGTGTGTGTATGTTTGATTATATAATATATATATATATATATATATATATATATATAATCAAACATACACACGCACGCACACACATGCAAACAATCAACATTTTATACCTTCCTGTCATTGTTACCTGCTGTGTTATTAAATGTAACAGTTTCTTTCTTAAAGATGATGTTATGACTTCTGCTGAGGTGTTTTCTAAGATCTGAAATTTTGTGGCATTTGAATAAACAATGTGAGCAATGGCAATTTCCATGATCTGTATTTTCCATTCCAGGGTGCTTTCGTTGGATGTGACGTTTCAGATCGTAGCTTCTGGTGAGTTTTATCTTGCAGTAATCACACTGAAATTTGTTTTTTGTACCTGTTTTTTGTTCAGAAATACCACTTTTTCTTTTCTTGCATGGTTGTTGGAAATCATCAGGGTTGTCAGGTGGTGGCTGAGATGATTCAGGCACACTTGGAGGTGGTGGCTGACATGGATCAGGCACATTTGGAGGTGGTGGTTGAGATGATTCAGGTACATTTGGAGGTGGTGGCTGAGATGGATCGGGCACACTTGGAGGTGGTGGTGGCTGACATGGATCAGGCACATTTGGAGGTGGTGGCTGAGATGGATCAGGCACATTTGGTGGTGGTGGTGGTTGGGCTCTAAACATTTTAGGTAAAAGGTAATTAACGTTGACCTTTTTGTCTGCAAACCACGATGCCACAACCCTTCGAAGATACTTGCTGAAACAAGAAGGCTTCCTTACAAAAATCTCAGGCCAGTTTTTGATGTCACCAGGATGTGAAGTTGACATGTGGTCAAATAGTGTAGGTTTCAAGCATGCAATCGCTGCCATGACAATCACTACAATCCCACAAATATTGCTGCACGTCTGCAGTGGGTAAAACTGGGCACAACTTGTACTGCATGTGTGACAGCCTGTGGATGCAGATGTGCTACTTGGATCATGGCACATAACTATTGAATAACTAGAACCATCTTCACCAGTTGCGGCATTGATGTACCTTTTAACTTTATTCAGCAAGTTTTCAGGCATGGGCCAGGCTAGGGAATCTCCATACACTATCTTCTTACTTGTTAAGTTCACAAGACATAAAGTCCAGTGACAACCCCTTTGATGGTCGGTGCCAAGAAAAGTTTTTCCTTGTGACATACCAACATTAAGTGCAAATACCACCTGCTTTGGTTTTGGCTGTGTCACTCTGGAAAAGCGACGAAGTGTCTTTGGGTCTTTATTAATAATTCCATTCAAAAAAACACAATATGTATTTGTTTGGGAATTATTTAAGAGTTTTGTTATCCAGCAAATGTGATCATCAGAAATCCAACGATTAACACACAGTTTCGATATTTCATTTGGTGACATGCAATAGGGTTGCATGATTGCATCATATCTGTTTGTGTACAGTAGCTCTTGAAACTTAGTGATTGAAGATGCAGGAGGGTGCTCAACAACTGTTTGTGGTTTTATGTAATTATCTGCAAACCAAGTTAGTTCTTGTTCAACTGCTTTCTTGATATTTGTAGCAGAATGAAACTTTAACATTACTTGCAGTGCAGATAAATCCATTTTCCCCAAAGTTGTTTCAGCGTAGCAATTTTTTGGTCTTCACATCCATTCCGAATGATGTCTTCCTTCCACTGTATCAGCTGATTCACTGGAGGGATGTGTGTCATTTTGAAAGGATCCAGCAGTGGGGTCTGTGGTTGCTCATAGCCAGCTATATTACTGGAATTTGTCTTTACAGCTTTTGTTCTTGGTAGGTGGCATTCAAAGGCATCTCCTCTTGTGAAGGATTGGATAAGTGATGGGGTAAATACCTTTGAGTTTTGTTTCAGGCATTTTTCCTGCAATCAAACATATTTACAATACTTATTATTAAATAATTCAGGAAGAAAGTTCAAAAGAAATTAATCTTTATCAGTGTAATTGCAAATGTGATACAGCCATTTGGTACAGCCACTAGTGACTGGTTGTAAAACTCTGAAATTGAGCTTTTTATGAATAAATCTGAACAAATAATACTCATATCAACATCTAGACTCAAAGTATTTTCAGTAAGTTACCATGGCCATTCATAATGCAAATTATATACAACATAAATACTATAGGGTGTACTGTATAATATTGGGATGGTGGGAGGTAAATAACTGATGCCATTTCAGACACCTATGATTTCAATTCAGAAGTGTACATGTATCCCATATTTTTTAGTTATTTTTTTTTTGGGGGGGGGTGGTACTTTTAGCTGCAACAAGAGGTCATAAACTGTGACTTGCACATGGAGCCTTCCAAGATGCACATGCATGCAACTATCAGCTGCACCACTTGGTCTGCCATACTGTACCAATTTTGGTGAAATTATGACTGATTTAATGAATTTCAAGTAAATATAAAACAAAACCCCAGTCGTACAAGGCAGTGCCATGCTATTGATTCCACGTGAATGAACAAACAAACAAACAAACAAACAAACAAACAAACAAACAAGCAAACAAACAAACAAACAAACAAGCAAGCAAGCAAGCAAGCAAGCAAGCAAGCAAGCAAGCAAGCAAGCAAGCAAGCAAGCAAGCAAGCAAGCAAGCAAGCAAGCAAGCAAGCAAGCAAAGCAAGCAAGCAAGCAAGCAAGCAAGCAAGCAAGCAAGCAAGCAAGCAAGCAAGCAAGCAAGCAAGCAAGCAAGCAAGCAAGCAAGCAAGCAAGCAAGCAAGCAAGCAAGCAAGCAAGCAAGCAAGCAAGCAAGCAAGCAAGCAAGCAAGCAAGCAAGCAAACAAACAAACAAACAAACAAACAAACAGCCAGCCAGCCAGCCAGCCAGCCAGCCAGCCAGCCAGCCAGCCAGCCAGCCAGCCAGCCAGCCAGCCAGCCAGAACATAAGGCGCTGCTAAAGGCACCTCAATTTAAATTTCAGATAAATTGAGTTGCCCTCCCCCCCTAGTTGTACCTCCTTGGTACTGTATGTTCTTGGGGAGTGTCCTCTGTTTAATACCCCCTATAATAAAATGGCCATTCTGACAAGATGTTTTATATATGCCTGTCCTATTAATAAAGATTTAAATATAATCGTTTTATTAATTTTTTTAAACTCACAAAAAAAAGCAAATATCGGGAGGGGGGGCTATGCTTTTTCATCAGAAATATTGGGGCGCTATAATACCCCCGTGACTCTCTGTTTCATCGCCAACTGACTTGCAGTGAACTTTGTCAAACTATTAGTCTTTGAATTATGGGATAATGAAGTTCTCAGTACCATAATATATTCACACACGTACCACATTTTGTTCTTTAAATAGACTGCTGTAGTCTTCACTCTTCAGTCTTGTATTAATAAAATGTGGTCGATCGATCAGATTTATACAATGGATGTCAAATTTTAATATAGACGTTATAAGATATTAACATAATTACCTCGCGATTCTTTCCCATTCTTGTTTACATAAACTGCTTGACTATTCCAGCTCTTATATCCTACAGTTTCTCTGGAAAACGTATTAATATTCATAATATAAAAGCAATGAAGCATACCGGTGTTTTAAATATGGCGCGTAATCAGGTTCCCACGAATAAGTTACTGAAACTTGAAGCAGCGGTCTTCAACTTTAATTTATAACGTCATCGACAAAGATCTATTTATATTGACCAATATGGCGTCGGCGCCATTCCTGTCTCTAGCTGCAAGTGTCCGTGAAGCCGTAGGCATTAAATTACCCCGGATCATTAGCGCTCCGATGTAATTAGCGCCGGACATTAGGCGACTTGGTTCAGTCACCCAACGATGTATGTCCGGGATCAGGCTGCAACTGGACAGTCCGAAGCCATCCACAGAAGTATGTAGTTGGTTGGTAAAAGCCCTCTTTAAAGAGGGTTTATCACTGATCACCGTGTCGCCCATAGTAAGTGGTAAAGACAGCTTGCTTAACATGTTACACATGTATGGTAAAGCAGACAGCTTTAATGGCAGGATCGCTAGACCGCAGGGCTTTTTCCAAGCGAGATTTCTTTAAGATGGGGATAGTATATTGTAAATTTACTATACCCAGTCCACCTTCCTGAACGGGAGCATACAAAAAATTATTATTTGTATCCTTTGGCATTTTTAGCCAAGACTTTACTGCTCCCCGTATTTTCGCATCTAAATATCGCAAGGATTTGCCCGTTGATCTAGCGAGTACCAACTGGTGGTACAATGATGGTATAATATGTCATTTTAAGATGTACATTCGCTGTTGTGGCTTTAGTGGTGCTCTTGAAGTATTGTCAAGGTAAGTCTGCAATGCCTCCTTAACTTTGGGAATTGCGCCTTCGGCGGAAAAGGGCAAACCCAAGTACTTATACGCCTGCTTAATGGATTTAGCAGGAATGACCTCTCCATCCACGTGCAAGTGCTCATAGGGATTCACTACCCACTTTTTCTTTTTCCCATCAACGTCTATTCTTATAGATGCCGATTTACCCGTTCTGCCCACACTAATTGAAAGACCACTCTTTTTCAATTCAAAGCTTCTAAGCGTCGGCCACGGTTGAAATCCAAATATTACCAGGGTTAAGTCACGTTGGCCTGAAAAACAGAGAAAAATCTTCTCGACGTTTCGAGCGAAGGCCCTTCGTCAGGAGAAATTAGTAAACAACTCACATGTGGTCACGCGTATTTATAGCAGAGCTACAATGGGAATCACGTGAACACATGTAAGCCAATAAAAACAAAGTAAACAAATAAATTAATATGTAATTTTAGCCTGTGTGCAGGTGCTGACCCAATTTGTGGGTCAGCTACCTGTAAATAGGCAAAGAAACAGGTTATAAATTACTATTTAAATCATCAGAAAAAGGTTAAGGAAAAGGTGTGGAATATGGTGGTGGAGTGAGCTAAATGAAAGAGAATCGCTCATTGAGGCCGTGAGGGTGAATGGTACCAAGTTTGTAAATGAGACGCATTTCTTGTTTACGACGAGTATCGTTACAACCTGTAATGGGCTGAATGGCACAGATTTTCATGTTGGAAAAGGAGTGGTTGGCACTGTTGAAGTGCCTGGCAACAGGTTTGTTTGGCACATTCTTTTTGACATCACGAAGGTGTTCAACAAACCTGTCACCTAAACGTCTTCCAGTTTCTCCGATGTAAAGCATGGGACATTTACTGCAAGAGATACAGTAAATGAGGTTGGAGGAAGTGCAAGTGAAACTGTGGGTTATGTTGAACCTACATTTTGGAGCCGAAATTGAAATTGAGGAGTCTAAGTATTTACAGGTGTTGCACCTACCACGACAGCAAGAGCTGGTGCCAACATGTGATACCAAGGCTTGCTGCAGTGAGCTGTGAACAACGTTTTCCCGGATGTTTTTGCTATGCCGAAAAGATACTAGGGGTTTCTCAGAGAAAATGGAAGATGTTTCTGGGTCATTTTTAATGAGGTCGAAATTGCGGCTAATGATGTCCCTTACTTTGAAATTGAAGGGATGAAAAGTGAGAACTAGAGGTACTTTTTCATTAGAAATGGTAGCCAAAGGTTCGCTTAAGGTGTCTGAATGGGAAATGTTGGAGACCTTGTGTAAGGCAGTGTCTAAGAGGTGGGAAGGATAACCGCGATTAACAAAAAAGTTTCTCATTTCCAAACATTTCCAAACATTTGGCATTGAAATCATCATCTTCACTGCAGAGGCGGCGAAGACGAAGAAATTGAGAGAAAGGAATGGAAGTTTTGGTGTGTTTAGGATGATGAGAGGAGAAGAGGAGGTAGCTATGAGAGTCAGTGGTCTTGTAAAAGACAGAAGTGCTCAGCTTATTACCATTAATGGAGACGAGAATATCTAAGAACGACACACTAGTCTCACTGATCTCCCATGTGAACTGGAGTGCTGGGTGGAAGTCATTAACATAGTTAATGAAGCAAACCAGGTCAGCGCGCGAACATGATGCAGTGCCTAAGCAATCATCAATGAACCGACCATAGTAGTCAGGTAGGAAACCAGTGTATTGTTCAAAGATTTGTTTTTCCACATAACCAACAAATAAGTTGGCATTTTGACTCTGTGCCGCAACAGAAGTACGTGTTAATAGGCCAATATCGTCAGCAAACGCAAGATGGTTAATTGCTACACCACCGTCGATCATTATTCCCAACATTGGATCCAATGCTGTCAAAGTCCAGTCGATTACAGCATTAAACAGGTGAACAGACATTGGGTCACCCTGCTTGACCCCTTGACGGACTATAATGGGGGCGCTGTAATCGCTGCCGACTCTTATACGAGTTTGACTTCTTGCATAAAATTCTCGCAAGTAACTCAAGAACGGTGGTGGAACACCCATTCTTTGTGCCGCTAAGATAATTGTCTGGTGCGACACAGAGTCAAACGCCTTCACTATGTCAATAAAGACGACATTCAAAGGAATACGATTTTTCTTATGGTGGTCGATAATAGCACTCAATAACAGCACATTCTCAGCCAAACCATCACCAGACCTAAAGGCCTTTTGCCTATCGGAGAACGGAAGTAGACAACCAAGTCGTTTAGCCATGAGCTTATGATAACACCTTATGACAATATCTGCCCTAGTTATCGGTCTATGCTTAGGAGGACTCATGTCGTTCTGATCCTTATGGATGAGCACGGTCTCTCCCATACAACATTTCGTTGGGGAGTAGCCGGCTAAAAGCCACAGGTTAAATCTAGCTCTTATGGCTTCCCTGGGCATTTGTTTGAACTGACTGAGAACCATCCCATCAGGACCTGGTGAACCTGGTGTCATCTGAGCGATCGTACGCTCAAGCTCAGGCATCATAATTGGTGCCACAATATCCCACACAATAGGACCAATCGGTTCAGGTTGGCGGCTGTCTGGCATCGACTCACGTTCAAAAATATCTCTCCAAAATGGCTCAAGTTCAGACAGAGTGGGCCGCGCCCCTGCATAGGCCCAACTGCCAGCTAAAACTTCCTGAGCACATCTGGATTTGTTCCGCCGAAACAAATTTTGAACACGAGAAAAGTCGGCCTTTCTCTGTTTGGAACTAGATTCAAATGATCTAACAACTGGTGGTCGTATCCTCCTTGATGAGACGCAAGAAGAAGAATTAATCCACGCGTCAAAATCATCATCAATGAGTTTACGCACCTCGTCAGTGGGGCATCCCGGTACGACAGCTATAACATTTACATTAACATAATATTCATAATCACGTATTTCATTCCACACAATGTCATGCCATAAATAATGTTCATCAAGTTCTTCAATAAGTTCTATTTCATTTACATTACCATTATTACATGTATTATCCCTCAAAGTTCCCTCACCATTATTATTGCTCGGTTCACTTTCGTTTTCGTTAGATACGTCAGCAGAACGCAACTCGTCAAGTACACGATGATACCTAACGTTAGCTCTACGACGCACGCCTTTAATACTGTCAATTGTTCGATGCGGCAAAACCGCCTGCAAAGGGACATTTAACTTCTTTATACCCAAAGTACTTAATCGAATTTCTTCACGAGCAAGAATAACAAGTTCCTCATCATCCCAGCGAGCCTTTACACGTGGAGCAGGTACGTTTTCGCGATGGTACTCTTCGGCATGAGCACGCCGCTTATGGGCATTAAGCCCACGGTCACTTTTAAAACATTTTCGGCAAATTTCGCAAGCATGAACAAATTCAAAATCTACCGCACCCTCTTGAGGCGTGCCGGTAGGCGGCGCGGCGGCACCGCCGTCACTGTTTAAATAATTTTCCATTCCGACACAAATAAGAGATATAAATTACCTCTTTATGCAGAGACAGTTCGCAAACCAGCAAGTGGTTTGACAGGGCTCACCACGTGAAGGTCTCTCTGCATGGAGCCCCTAAGAGAGTCATAGTTACTCCCGCCGTTTACCCACGCTTGGATGAATTACTTCACTTTGACATTCAGAGCACTGGGCAGAAATCACATTGCGTCAACACCAGTCACCAGCCATCGCAATGCTTTGTTTTAATTAAACAGTCGGATTCCCCTTGTCCGTTCCAGTTCTAAGTCGGTTGTTAACTGCCTGCCGAATCGACCTGACGGTCACAGCTGAGCCAATCCACGAGAAGTCCCTTGCCCGTTCCGGCGTCGTCCCCCGGAAGAGGGAGTATCTAATTGTCGCGGGTCGCGGGTAGAGAGCGCGGGTCGCGGGTAAATGCGCGGGTGTTTGCGCGGGTGAAAGCGCGGGTATTTTCAACCTCGTTAGGTAAAGAGCCTGGGAACGAGGTTGGGGTATTTTAACCGGGTACTATTGCCCGGTTTCTGCTGAAGTCACGATCAGAATTCGCGGCTGTCGTGTCGCGCGAAATACCGGCTGACCGGTATTAGCTACGCATGCGTAGAACGAATATCTTGCGTGTAAACGTCATCAATACACGCGAGATCGAACAAGGCTGGCGCGAGATCGACCAGGTGTAAAGGATCGTTGTGGTAAATGTGGGTTTATACGATAAAATTAGGAAGATAAAGGAAAATAATGGATCCATTGAAGAGGATAGTAGGGATACTGTAGGATATCAAGCATTTCCTGACTTGAAAGGAAATATGGCGGAAAAATTAGACGAAGAACAAGGAGGCTGAATCGTAAATTTTTATGTAAAATGACTAAAATGTGTTGTTTGTTGGTCGTTCACTAACCCCAAAGGAAGTCGGGTTGTTTTGTTGGCAGATGTGTGTACCCAATCGGCCTTTAAAACGGATTTCCAAGTTCGAATCAATCGTGGAAAGTATACTTGACGACTGACCAAGTAACGAGTTGACATAAAACAAACCCAATCAACCATGGAACATGAATAAATATCTCAACTATAAGATAACTTTGATTGATTTCTTCTTTGTCTTGATGTTGTTTTTGGTTATATATGAACAGTTCACTTGTTATTCTTTTGCGTGTGTGTGTGTTTAGAACTTTAAAAATTTCTTCAAGCTCGGCCGACAACTCACTTGAGCCAGCACGCTTCGTGGCCGGCGAACTACCCCATGAGAGTGGCCGATTTTCTAGGCGATTCTCGATCGTGATTCCCGGCAAGTTTGTTTTGCATTGTTGAGAATAAAATAAAATCCTTCTTGCGAATTGCAATCTTGATCTTTTTACTGGAGAAGGTAGCATATTGTTATTCCTTGAAGGTAAGTGAAGTGGTCTTTGTTATTTTTTGCTAATGTGACGGTGTATCTATTTAATTATTATTAAATTATGCACGACTATAAATAAACATATATTCGCATATATTTTTGTTGATAGATGATAAGCCTTAGCGATTCTTGCTTGGTCGAAGCCAAAAAGAGAGGTTTTAGTTTGAGATACGATCCTTCTGGAGTTGGGAATCGTTGTTTTTATAGTTGTCTGGGAAGGTTTTTGAAGTTGGACGACAGCAAAGTCGTAGACATGGTGGAAAAGTATATGTTAGAAAACCAGTTCATACAAGTAGGGAATGAGGTATTTATACTTCGTTGTTTCCCATGCTTTCTGTGAGGAATTGTGTAAATTAAATTCTATTAATAGTAACCGAGCCTTACACCCTTTTTAATATAGTGTATTACATACTATGAATTAAATGTATTAGGTATAATACATTACATTGATACGGTAATTGATTTCATTTGCTTTTTACTGTTCTGAATTCTTATTTTAATGCATTGGATGGCAGGCTGCATTCCATGTAGGTTGCACTGAAGAACTACAATGAACTTTCAAATTTAGAAGAACCCTGTTAATACAGGCAGCCAAGGATGGGCCAGAAATAAAATTGCAGTTTAATTATCAGGGTGGCCATATTAATGTGGCATCTTTAAGACAAGAATATGTGGCTGTAATAAGGTGAAAAACATATTACCAAGGTGGCCGTAAGAGGCTGGGTTCCACTGTCATGAATTTATACACCAAAATTCCAAAAATGACTAGTACTGCACACTCTCATACTATACAAATTAAGATCTGCAATGCAATTTTACAAATATACCATATCCCAGTGCTGAATGCTGAGGATAACATGTCTGTGTGAATAGATATAGTAACTCCGGCATGAGTGGCAGAGTTGACAAATGCTGCTGGTTTTTGCATTATTTTTATTGGGAAATTCCAGGAAATATTCATACTCCCCCTATGCAGGAAATGGAAAATGCCTTTGCTCCCCCTTTCAGACATCCAAAGATAGTTAAACCTCCCCCTCCCCCTGGACATCCAAGACTGGAATTACCCCTCCCCATTGGACATTTGTAAAAAACTAGAGTGCTTATTTCCAGTTCGCAATTTGCAAAGCATTAAATAGCTGTATTTGCCTATTTGGTGAAAGAAAATGCCATCTGAAAATTAATTGCACCCATATGTAAGATTTCAACCTTCAAATTTGAACTTTTACACATGTAAACAAACAAAGTTCTTTCTTTTGACCCTTTGGACAAACATTTTTCCACATTTACCCTCTCCCCTTTGGACATCTTAAGTAAATTTTCCTCCCCCCTCTCTGGACAGCAGAAATTTCCTCCATGGGGGGGGGGGGTATGGATCTTTTCTGAGGTCAACTAAGCTACTGTATATAACTTACAAACCTGCATTTCCACAGAAACCCAAGATATATGTAGTATAATACAGTATAGCTTAGTTGCATACATTGCACAAACATAATTACTAAAAGTTATAGAAAGGAAACAAAAACTTGCTTTGAAATGTACAGACAGACAGACAGACGTGTATTTTGGTGGTTCGACTTTGGCCTTCTCTAACATCCCTTTTCAGTAGGAGCCTTTGTGTCAATCTTGGATTACTTTATTGTTAAAAGTGTCGTGATCAACTTGTGCAACTTTTTTGGGAGTGGTTTATTATTTTTCGGAGAATAATTTGGATTGTTTTATTTGCCGTTTGGCCTGTCTCGCTGCATTATTACGTGGTTTTGTCTTCACGTTATTTCTTCATAACTCGTACAGCTGGTGAGCAACAACTCCATCATTTACTTGGACCTGGTGTTCCTGTTTTCCTGTTCAAGTTTCATTTCCAGATCTGTTGCGAATTTTGAATTGTTCAATATTATATATTTGACCGTTGGTGATAATTAACCGTCTCCCGAACGCTTGGCCTTTAAATCCTGAGAATTTGATTTCTTGACTTTTCTACGCTATCTGTACAGCACGCTTGCCGAAATTTCATCATTTATTTGGTTTTGGTGTTCTTATCCTTGAGTCCAAATTACATTTCTATATTTAACAAAGATTTCGAATTATTCATGTTTTTATAATTATTTGGCCGTTGGTTGTTTCTTCAGTTCGTCTTAGTTGAACCCTGACCTTCGAAACTCGAAACTATTTTTTTTTCAAGTTCGGGGTTTTCCCTTGACATATAAGCAGAAACAACAAAAAGACATTCCCAATGTGTACTCACCGAAGACTACAGTGGACCACGATGTCCTTCCAAAGAACAGTCATCGTTTATTTTTTCTTTACTTTAATAATTTTTGGCTCACTTCGTGTTATGTTTTCCTGCTCGTACAACTCATGTTATTTGAATCTAAATGGATTTTCATTTACATCTGATCAACACCAACTTACTAATGAAAATAGTTTGATACAAAGCTTTCTTTCGATAAACTACGGCATACCAGATGAAATAACTGTAGAACAAATTGATGACGATCTTCGAAATCAGTCTGTGAAGATATTATGTCTTGACAGAAAACATTTTTCAGACAAATTTCAAACAAGACGTGTATGGTTGTATAACCCGTACATACCGAACTGGTTGCTAAAAAACAAACGACGGGTTAAGATATTAGTCCATTCTCCTCAGGTATCAGTTTGGTCTAAGCATGGCTACATTTGTCTTTCTTCTCCAAATTGTCACCTCGGCATTGAAGTTTTATCCGGAGATATCGAGACTAACCCTGGACCACAAACTACTAACAGTACGAAAGATGGAATCAAGTGTGTTGTTATGAACGCTCGAAGTTTGAAAAGTATCCACAAAACCACCACCGGAAACAAAATAATTACCAACTTACAGTGCTTCCAGGACCTAGTTTACGCAAATGACTCTGATGTTGTCTGCGTAAATGAAACTTGGCTGGACCAAAGTATATCGAACTTTGAAATACTTCATGACGGTTACACCATTTACCGGAAAGATCGAAATACTCGGCGTGCTGGCGGAGTTCTGATCGCAGTAAAGAACACTTCATTCACATCAGTGGATCAATATTTACCAACCACAATCAACGCAACCGAGGGGTTACAACAACTAGAAATCGTTTCGGTGCAGCTTACAACGGCATCGGCTCAGAAGATACTTTTCTGTTCGTGTTATCGCCCACCGGATTCCGACTCAAACTGGCCTAATATATTTAACAGTTTCCTAAACGAAGCTTGCGATCAATTCGACAACGTGGTAATTTCTGGTGACTTCAACCTTCCGAACATCTCTTGGAACAATATTGTTAGAGCATCGGGCACTAAAGAACTTCCCTTCATCAAAACATTAAACGATCACTTTTTGACGCAACTCAACAGCACCCCTACACGCGGGAATAACATCCTCGATCTTATAATCACTAGTGTACCAGAACATGTTAGCATAACCGAGGTACTATCACCTGAAAATGCTGCGGTTTTCACGGACCATTGTGTCATCTACTACGGATTTAATGCGTTTATTAAAGCTCCAACGAAAAGTCGAAGATCGGTATACGATTACAAAAAAGGAGATTTCCAAAAATTGCGTACTACTCTCTCGGCTATAAACATGTCCTCAGTCCTAGAACATGAAGATATAGATGATGACTGGCAAAGTTGGAAAGATGTTTTTCTGGCGGCAGTCTCTGAGCATATACCATGCAAGAAATTAAAAGGACGCAATCCCGTACCTTGGATCAATGGTACCATCTTAAATATGATCAAGAAAAAGAACACCATCCGTCAAAAATTGAAATCTTCTCCGACTGATCACCAAAAACAGAAATTCAAAAACCTGCGCGCAAGAAGTAAAACGTATGCTACGGGATAGCCGCGAGAATTTCTTTAGTTCTCTTGTAAGCCACTTTGAGAATAATCCAAAACGTTTTTGGTCAGTACTGAAACAGAAATCGAAAACCCGTAACATTCCTGATCTTATTTCCATGGCTAATGCAAGTGCAACAACTGCTGATCAAGGCGTCCAGTCGTCAAGAACCACCGCTGATAACCCTGCAGAAATAGCTAATATGTTCAACAACTACTTCACATCGGTATTTACATCTGACAACCTCCCGGAGGACCCCAACTGTGAACTAGTGGAGCCTGTTATGATCGACCTAACTCTAACTGTCCAGGAAGTCCAAGCAGTACTTGAATCCCTTGACGTTACAAAAGCCACTGGTCCTGATAACATAACAGCAAGATTACTCAAAGAAATAGCTTCCGTCATTTCTTCGTCTTTGTGCACGCTGTTCAATAAATCGCTACAACAAGGTGTACTCCCACATGAGTGGAAACTGGCTAACGTCGTGCCTGTGTATAAAAAAAGAGAAAAGCAGTACACGGAAAACTACAGACCCATCTCACTACTATCAATAGTATCGAAAGTCTTGGAACGCTGTGTATTTAACAACATCAAGCACCATTTATTCGAGCAAATCAAGACACGCCAGCACGGATTTATTACTGGTAGATCCTGCGTAACCAATCTTTTGGAAGCCATCGACTACATTGGTTCAGTACTAGATAACGGAGGACAAATCGATACGATGTACCTCGATATGTCAAAGGCTTTTGATAAGGTTAATCATAAGCGCCTGCTACGCAAACTACACAGGGCTGGTTTTGGAGGCAATCTTCTCCAGTGGTTCAAATCATATCTGATGGAATGCCACCAACGTGTAACTGTACTTGGCGCCACATCGGATACACTGCCCGTTAGTTCAGGTGTGCCTCAAGGTTCTATTCTTGGTCCTGCTCTCTTCGTACTATACGTCAATGACCTGCCTAGCGTAATTAAATCCAGGCAAATTTCAATGTTTGCTGACGACACAAAACTCTTCAAGGCTATCAACTCTTCGGACGACGGTACATCCCTCC
Source organism: Corallium rubrum (assembly GCA_964035015.1). Lineage (NCBI taxonomy): Eukaryota > Metazoa > Cnidaria > Anthozoa > Scleralcyonacea > Coralliidae > Corallium > Corallium rubrum. Next base: position 148,445 of record CAXIUP010000256.1, on the reverse strand, counting down.
AAGAAGACCTGAACAGTTTACAAACCTGGTCTTCACTGTCTGGCCTCGCCTTCAATGAGACCAAATGTAAAGCCCAGAGAATCACGAGGAGGATCAAGCCAATAGAATCCACTTTCACGTTCAACAACTCCACCCTAGAAACCGCCGAAACTGAAAGAGATCTTGGCGTCTGGGTAGCGAGTAATTTAACATGGAACAAACAAGTAAACGAGCAATCTTCACGCGGCAATAAACTTCTAGGTTACATTAGAAGGAACACTAGGTTTATCCAGAATACTGCGGTGAGGCGCACGCTGTATCTTGCTTTGGTGCGTCCCCACTTGGGATACGCGACACAAATTTGGGCTCCACAGTCGATAGAACAGATTATGCTGTTGGAAAAAATTCAGAGGAGAGCAACCAAATACATTCTCAACCTGTCATTTTCTTGTGATATTGACTACAATAATAGGATGCAGTATTTGTCGCTCTTTCCACTTTGTTATTGGCACGAGTATTTAGACATGGTTTTCTTTTACAAAATAACACATGGATTAATCAGTTTAAAATCTTCCGTTCTTCCAGTTATCCGTACATCCAGACCAACTAGATCCTCTAATGGCGACACACCTAAATTCATCATTCGTAAATGTAAAACAACTACCTATCAAAAATCCTACGTCATCAGAACTTGCCGAATTTGGAACTCTCTTGCAGACAAACTTGACCTTAACACAGATACTCTTTCTTTATTTAAATCAGTTATGCTTAAGTATTATTTTTTATCGTTGGTAACTTCTTATAACTGTGAAGACCCTCGCACGTTTAAAACAATCTGTCTCAAATGCAACTCTGTTCGGAGTCTCAGTGACCCAATTTCTTGTTGTATGTAATTATGTAATACTTATAATGTGCTGTAATTTTATTTTTCATAGTTATCTCTCTATATCCTTTGTATGTTTAGGGCCCACAGTAATTGGCTAACGCTGTTGTGGTTCCCCTGCCATTGTTAAACCTGCTTTTATTTATATGTTTATTTCTATGTATGTTATATGGCGAAGTTAATAAAATAAAATAAAATAAAAATAAAAAATAGAAACGCATGTTGGTTATGAATCCATGGACAATTACAGTACAGTGTATGTAAATCAATGAATATACAGCGAAGTATTCTTGTCTTCGACTACTGTACCCTACACTTTTTTAATGAGCTGTACCCGTTACTGTGAATTCTACGACCTGTATGTTTTGCCTGTTGCCAGAGTGCATGCCTTGAGCAGACATCTCATTTCTATTTAAATTTTATATTTTCTTCAGCATGGAGAGTTAGTGAACACGGATCTGTATGATTTCCTTTCGGGTACTGATTTCCCAAGAATGAAAAAAAGACCTGAAACCTGGGCTGAGTCAGTGCTGGCTTTAAGAAATCAAATGACAATGCATGCTGTGATTCTTGCTTCTGCCCATTTGTTTTGTTTGGAGATCATAATAATTAACTGGAAGGGAGTGAGTATTTTGTAAATGGTAATATTGCACAAATGTGTGGCTGGATGGGACGATTTTGTATTTATCCAGATCTTGGCATCCCTGTGCATACACATTGTTCCCAGATTTTGCCAGGGCCCAATACTAGGCGAACTCAAGAACATGTATGTTCATGTTAATTAAAAATGTTATTTAGTAATGATAACATTTCAATGTTATGAAGTTATGTACTAAATATAAGCAATAACCCCTTTTCTATTTGTAGGTAAATGCTGAACACAAACAGGTGATAGTTGTATCATCTGATTCTGATGCTTCTCCCAAAAAAGTAAGTTACTTAACATATCATAACCAGGGTATATTAAAGAGATAATTCCTACTTATGTGAGAAAAAAAACATTTGAAGACAAGCTGCTATATATTTACACTTGTGTATGAGTTGACGGCCATAAGTGTAATTTATTGTTATATTGGAATAACTTACTGTACATCTTAATTTTGACAATTTATTTATAGGCTACAAGTTCTTTTAAAGTTAAGAGAGGGAAGGTGAAACAAACTAATGATGATGATTTTTGGGCACAATGTGTTGAAAAAGATAATTGCAACCCTGGAATAAGTGTCTTTAAGGGTGTCAAATACGATGTAAGGAAAAGGAACTTGGATAACACGAATATTGAGAAGCAGGTGAATTTTGGATGAATTATAAATTGAATTAACCAGTATACTACAGTTCCTCCAACACATCTTCCCTTTATTGGTGTCGAAGTATCACCTTGCGGTGCGTAGTACTTGCCGGCTAGCGAAGCCTGTCGCGTACCGCAGTATAACCATTTCAGGCTACAAATGGAGGTGCCGCTGTTGCTCCGGGAGGAGTCGTCCACCAGCATCCCCTACAAGCCCACCTGCTGCCATACGCACGCCTTTTCTTTTGGGGTGGGGTCCCCTAGCCTTTGCATCAAAAGGCTGACCACAAGGCAGCGGGTTTCAACTATGCAGGGCAGGGACGTCAAACCCTGAGGTATTAAACACAGTAATAATACCCGCATACCCCCAATAATTTTTAAGAATGTGGAAAAATCATTTGCAGGAAAGGAGCAGCTTCAATGACATTGTACTAGTGTCGGATAGTGAACAAGAAAATGATCATCCATTTCGACAAAATACCGACGAAGTTATTAAAGCAGAAGAGATGGGACACATTTACCATTGGGGTTCGTAATTCATCAGAAGAGTAATCGGTGCGTTTTAATTGTTACGATGACTGATTTGTGCTATTCCTATATAGGAAACAATTGACGTTGCAATGTATGATGATTCGGACGAAGGGTAGGTAAAAACATACGTCGAGAATTAAAGATAAAGAATTATTATTTATTGGCTTGTAAATGTTATGTCAGTAAAAATGGGAATATATCTAGAATGCATACACGTCAAGAGTAAATACCTATAATGATGTTACACGGAATGATCTTTAGCGACAATTCGCAGTTCAAGCAAAGCGATTGAATTTTATTGACTCAGGAGCCGTTTCAGTTACAGAGTCTTGAAATTGTGTCTGTTAAGCAACAGGGTACATTATTTCTCCTTTAAATTACAGAATCTCGTCAACATCGAGTGAATCCAGCGATGATTTTGCCTCCTACGTCGAAAAACACGCAAAAAGGAAGTTTCCATCAGCTAGAAAAGCTACTTCAATGTCAATGACAAGGTATATTGTGACTCAAAAAATGACCAACGATTTTTTCATTCAGTAGGCCATTTGCCGAGCCACCTTATCGTTCACTTTCATTAAGCATCTCTTGGAACTGTATTTTTGGCCCTTTATATACCACTTTCGTATATGCTGAACACGATTCCGAAGAGTTCCCGTTCTTGTCGGGCGCAGTTTTCTTAGAAAATGCTATTTTTTAAAAAATTTCACGAGAATTTCATCCTTTTAACAAGGATGGATGACAACATACGATTGTATAACACATTGTGTTAAAGAATAATTCCTATGAACCAGTCTCTCTTTTTAAACAAAGACCGCCAAATTATTGAAGATGAAATAGCATTTTTTGAGAAAACTGCGCCCAACCAGAGCTGGAATTCTTCGGAATCGTGTTCAGCATATAAAAAGTGGTAAATATAAAGTGCAAAAATTATAGTTGCAAGAGATGCTTAATTAAAAATCGTTTTCTAGGCACTATTTGAGTTCACAGCAAACGGCCTACAGTTTGTCTGTGAATAAATCTAAATTCATCAATGAATAAGTATTAAGGTCAAACAGTTGCTAATTGCAGTACTGAGTACCCGGTTAACTCAAACTCCTAAGGGAAGGGAAAAATTGCCGGTTCGAGTAAGTGAGTGTTCGAGTTAACTGAGTCGGTGTTCTATTTCGTTTCATATACATGTAAAATGCAGGGAAAAGTTGATTTAGTACGAATTAGCAAATGACATTCAGGTCGATTAATGTTAAACTGTTGAACAAGTTAAAATTAATACAAGCCCTTTTGTTAGTTGATATTTGGTAAGAACATAGGTATCTGATATTAGAACCGTTTTGAGTAATCGGCTACTGAAGTACTGTATCTGTATAATTTGTTACAAGCTTTCTATCAATAAATAGCTTATAAATGAGTAGCATTAATTATAGAGTTACTGCGTATGGAGAATTAAGTTTATTTTACATTAAGTTTGATTTTGCATATGTGTAGGAGAGGACTTCTTTCAAGTAGCTCAAGTGTTGATGAAAGTGATGTAGAGCCTTCAAAAAAGATACAAAGAAAAGTTGGACCATCTCTATGGGAAGATATTCCGATAATTAAAGTAAATGGTTTACCTGAAGACATTGACGGGTTAAAGTGTTATGAAATAAACTGCAGATCGGATGAACATAAATCAGCACTGCGAGATGGTAGACACTGGCAAAAAGATTCGCAAAGTCAGTGGAAAGGTTTTGAGAAAGTACGATTTTCTAACTGTCGGGGATCACGTCGGTGTAAAAACGAGCACTGCAGTTTCTTTAAAGAATATGGAGTGATTAACAAGAAGCAGTTCAACACAAAAACAAATGCCTACAAAGCGTGCGGAGAAACTGGCGAATTTGTTTCCTGCCCTGGAAGGAAGTACATTACACAACGGCGGGGGAAAACCTTTGTGTATCATTGCGGGCAACACACTTGCCTGTTTACGCCAATAACCGAACGAGCAGAAAAGGATGTCCAGCGGATGATCAGTGAAAATCCGGACGCAACACCCTCGCAGATACAAAGCAGTGTTATTTTATCGAAAATGAGACAACGGTGCGATTGGTCAGAGGTTGAAAAGGCTGCTGCTTCAGTTTCTGATAAGAAGTGGATTTCGAACAAGAAACAGGAAATCAAAAAGAAAAGTGAACCCCATGGGCATGACTTTGAATCTGTGGCTCATTTCAAAGAGTATGCTGATGTACGTGACCCTTATTATGTGTACAAAGTAAAATATAATGCTGACAAAACAATTGGACAATCGTACGTTTTCAAAACAAGTAAACTTAAATTAAAAATGGCATTAGACATGAACCAGACAGGAGAACATTTATTGAGCAAAGAATTTTGTTACTTTGATGGTAAGGTTAAACGGTGCAAAGGTTTTGTCACGCTTACAGCGAGCGTTTACCACCCGTTGTTGCGAAAGCTTATTCCGTTAGCAATAATGGAATGTAGCGCTGAAAATACGTCTACTGTTTCTCTCTTCTGGAGCACGTTTAACGAAGTGCTAAAAAAAGAAAGTGGCGATGTGACATACGTATTCAATCCGCGCGGCTGGATCACCGACATGGCTGGTTCGAATATTGAAGGACTTAAAAAGGTGTATGGTACAGCAGTGGCGGATCGTGTAAAAACGTGCGAATTCCATTTTAAAGACTGTCGTAACAGACAAGCCCGTAAACTGGATGAGGATTTACGATCTCAGTTCAAGAAACTTTGTCAGGCTTTGATTAAAGCTGAAAGTACAACCGGTTATGAAGCAGCGAAAGAGGATCTGTTCAATTTTATTGCTGATGACGATAAACTTAGTTATTTAAAGTCGTGGGTTGAATGGTGGGATAAACGAAGAGCTTTTATTTTCCCTGCATTTCAAAGTGAGCAAGGTGGATCAAAAATGAATATGGCAGAAACAATACATGCCAGTTGGGTCAAAAGAGACAGAGAAAATCTTTCACTGTTGGATGTGGCCAATGCGTAAAAATTCCAGCATGGTTCTGGTGATGGTGGAAATGGCCCCTCGATTCAGGCTCAACAGACAGAAAACTGTGCATATCAGATAAATAGAGCACATATTCTAGGACAAGAACTTCTTGGGGAAGATCTCACTGATAGTGACATTGTAAGGGAGCACGAGAGTCAAAGAGAGGTTTCAAATCCTCACGACAGACACAACGCAAGCGTGAAAAGCGGACCTCGTCGATCAGAGGGAGAAAGGAACGGTCGGTATAGGCCGACGCGTAGTAAAATATTTTTAGGCAGATTGCGAAAGGCGAAGGAAGAAAGGGGCAAGATTACAGTGAAAGATACGTCTACCGCTGACGGGATGAAATGTTTCACCCTAGTTACAAAAACCTCCTCAATCTACAGAGTAAGCATTGGTAGGAAACATTTCTGCCAATGCCTGGACTTTTCAAAGAATGCGGAGAAAGAAATATGCAAACACATAATTTGGGTGCTTCTGAACATTTGTAAGGTTCCGGAGGAGAGTGAACTTTTGCAGCAAGTGTTTTTAACAGAAGCAGAATCCTCTGAAATCCTGTCCAATACTCCTGCTCAGGTTCCGGAAAATTTCAAATATGTTCCTGAGAAAAAAAAGAGAAGCAGACAAGACATTGTAAAAAGTCTTCTTATGAATGACAACAGGAATGGTAAGCCAAAAATATGGATCTTGAAGAAGAAAGAAAAAAAAGAGGTCCAACTCCTCGTTGTCGCAGTTGCCGAGAGGAACAGTCAGATGGGGATTTATGTATCAGTGTAACTGGGTTATATGTGCCATACGAACAAAACTTAGTGGTAGAAACAACATTTTACTATTGCCCCAAATTTGGTTGCATGCAAAGAATCCCACATTGGATTAATTTAGCGCCACCCGCTAAAATCAATGTACACGACTCGATTACTCAGGAGGAACTGAATAATTTAAAAACATGTGATAAATCACTAGGCAAACTTCTTACTGGTATTGAATAATGAGTATTTATTACTACTCATTCACTCTCACTTTTTGTACATTAGAGTGCACTGACCTCAAAATTTGTCATTGTAGTATATGGTGCAGAATGTAAATGCCCGGAATTTACGTCAGACTTTTATATAACTCATAGGAAATGTTTGTGTACCATGTTCGTTTGCAAATGCAAAGTCTGACACGTATTGCCTTATCTACATTTTGGGCCTTTTTATTTAATGAACACAAGAATATGAGCATTCTTTGATAAGCCATTATACATGTGTGAAGTAAATCCCGGACATTTACATAGCAAACAAACGGTAATTGATAAAAGGAGAATAGTTGCGAATAGTGCGAATAGTCGGCGAATAGTGCGAATAGTCGGCGAATAGTGCGAATAGTCGGAGAATAGTGCGAATAGTCGGCGAATAGTGCGAATAGTCGACGAATAGTGCGAATAGTCGACGAATAGTCGACGAATAGTCGGCGAATAGTCGACGAATAGTGCGAATAGTCGACGAATAGCGTTTAATTAATTTAAGTTGTTAAAACTGCAATTATTGGCTAAAAATATAAAATACGCGGGAAAGAGACTGGTAACAATTACACAGGGGTCAAACTGGCGGGAAAACTTTCCAAATACATTGGAATACTTTCCCACGTGATTCCAGCCTTTGCCATGGCTTTTTCTTCCCACGTGTGGCCCAAGAAAGCCCTGGGGACAAGGTCGAATTCGCAGTGTGTCCCCACCTATAGTGCGAATAGTCAACCAATAGTGGGAATAGTCGATGAATAGTCGCAAATAGTTAACCAATAGCTGCGTATATGTCGAATAGTGGGCTACGTACTTAAGATAATTTCGCGCGTCTTTAATTTGAAAAAAAAATATCGCTGAATTGAAGCCTCGTGAATAAAATCCTTAGCCTTTTTATGCCGTTTTAAGCCCTTTTTTTACTTTTCTGATCAAAATCGCGAAAGTATATCCTCGGAAAAATCGCGAAATTTACATATTGGCATAAGACAAGCCCGGGTCGGGCCCTATATAGGCGTAAAACACTGGGCCAGAAAGCGCAATAAACAAATAGACCTTTTCGATAATTAAACTCTAAATATGACCAAAACTGAATACATGCTTATTGGATCACGGCAGAGGTTAAATACTCTCACAGATTCCCCAGCAATTGCAATCAATGGTGCTGAAGTAAGCAAGGTAGCTACTACAAAATCACTTGGAGTAATTATCGATGACAAACTCAATTGGAGTAGCTACGTAGAGAAATTAACAAAGAAGATCGCCTCTGGGATTGGGGCCATGAAACGAATTAGGCACCTTGTCCCTCAGGCGACCTTGCATCTCATATATCAAGCTTTAATTCAACCGCACTTTGATTACTGCAATATTGTTTGGGGGAACTGTGGGACAACCTTACAGGATAAGATACAAAAATTACAAAACAGAGCAGCCCGTGTTTTGACTTTTTCAAATTATGATGCTGATGCTGGTGATCTATTTGAAATCCTAGGATGGAAAAATCTAATTCGCCAGCAACAAATTCAAAGAGCCATAATGGTTTATAAGTCACTACATGGGTTGGCCCCAGAATATCTATGTTCCACATTCGAAAATAAAATATCTACATATAACCTTAGGAACTCAGAAAATAAGGTCAATGTTCCATTACCGCGCACAAATTATTACAAAAATAGCTTTAGCTATAGTGGCGCCATTCTTTGGAACAGTCTTCCTTATGACGTAAGACAAATAGAATCCCTAGGGAGATTCAAACGCGCAGTCAAAAAAGTACTTTGAGGCACGGCATTCGTGGAAAGCAGCTCTTATAATAATTTTAATTTTATAAACATGTAAATATATATAGTTGTAGTATGTATTGTAGTATTTTTTGTATAGCTGATGAATTGACCGTGGATAAATAAAGATTATCTATCTATCTATCTATCTACGTCACGCTGCATGAAAACGAGGCTCCCAGGCCAAAGTTTCACAATTTTGATTATCGTAGTAACCTGCCGTATTTGTTTATGGAAGAAGATGGCTAATAACGTCCAAACTATATATGGTAGAAACACATCGTGTACGTATGTTGTTAGGCATTTCGTAAGCTTTCATTTGATGTATATTATAAGTTTCTGTGACGTGTGTAATTTTTAAAATGTCCAAAATGTTCGCACCATTGCCCGTCAAGTATTAATAATGAAGTCCCACAACTGTTGTAGGATTTCGGATATTGTTTTTAAAATACATAACGCACAACTTTGAAACATATATCAAACAGAAGATACTGTAAAATGCTATTTGTGGTACAACTTTCAAGTTTTTAGTTTAAGAGAAAGTATTTTAAAACTGATGGGAAAACGTACTATTATCTTGGTCTGAGTTGTAAACAAAACAAACTTAACAATTCATCCATCAGACCAAGATAACATTAATTTTTCTCATTTTTAAAATACTTCCCCTTAAGCTAGAAACTTGAAAGTTCTACCACAAATAGCATTTTACAGTATCTTCTGTTTGATATACATTTCAAAGTTGTATGTTAAATATTTTAAAAACGGTATTCGAAATTCTACAACAGTTGTGGGAAATCCACCATTGCTCGTCAAGTAATAAACATGATATGCGAACATTTGGGACATTTTAAAAAGTTACACACAACACAGAAACTTAAAATATACATCAAATGAAAGCTTATGAAATGCCTAACAACATACGTACACGATGTATTTCTACCTTATATAGTTTGGACGTTATTAGCCATCTTCTTCCATAAACAGATATGACGGGATTACTATGATAATCAAAATTGTGAAACTTTGGCCTGGGAGCCTCGTTTTCATGAAGCGTGACATGACGTAATTATCGAAAAGGTCTATTGAATACCGATTTATGTATTTAAGCCAACCACAACGAAAAAAATCAGAAAAAAATATTCTTCTTTACCCATACATACATGTGGTGCATATTCATAGTAAATATTGATAGTCACGATCGTTATTTATACGATAATTACATGAGTTGCATGGTGATGTTTTGTTCACATTTTTCTAGCGGTCGAATTCCGATCATACTGTACAATGAATTGTGTTCTTGATTGTGCCTTGTGATTCCACAATACGTTTCACAGTAACTAATTTTTTCGGGGCTTTCAAAAACCTGCTTGTTGGGAAACAATGCAATTCATCTACGTTGCCTGGCAGGAATACGCAAGGCATCTATTAATTAGTATGAAAACAAGTGAAAGTTACAGACTATTTAGATACCATAAAGTTCTCTAAATTTCCCAAACATAGTAAACCCCATAATTATACCATAAGATAACATAACATAACATAACATAACATAACATAACATAACATAACATAACATAACATAACATAACATAACATAACATAACATAACACAATTAATGTATAAGGCAATAGTACTTTATTTACATGAATTGCACATGTAATCCCGAAGACTGAATATTTACTTTGGTCTCTTCCGAGAAACTCTCCCACAATTCTCTTGCCACCATAACTCGTCCATCGAACATAGAATTTTTCATTAATATGTGACTGGGATTAAGGTGGTAGTAAGCAGCCTGGAAGCCTTCGGTGTAGACCAGATTCCCTTGTTGGTCTTTCCCCTTGACACGCTTGTCGTAGTGCCTTACAACAACATTCTTCGGCGCTTCTCTGTAGCACTCCGCAAAATTCTGAGCACAACCGTAGCATTTTTTTACCCTATTATTAAGGGTTACTAGTTCGTACCGATACGGGGAGTTACCCGAATGCCATTGTTTGCTAGTTGAAGGACTGCACTGTTGATGATTAGGCAACTGACTAGGTACTGGTGGTTGCGATACTGGACCCGTTGGCATTATTCTCTGAAACTGAATGTAAGAAAAGTGCATGTCAAAAAAGAACATGAATGATGATCGTCAAAATACACTTAATGATCTAATGATGTTGGAAAAGTGTACATGGTAGCATTCTAATTTTACCAATATAAATATCTGTTTGCTTATCAGGATATATAATTACCTGTGAACTAGAAGTTGCATGCTGTTGTTGGGTATTCCCTGCGTTAATCATACCAGCAGGATGGTAACGAAGGTTAGCAAGAAGTGGTTGAACTGAAAATGGTCGTTGAATCTAAAAAAATATAGAACACTTAAATACAATGTTGCATGAATAATGCTGTTAGACTGTTGTGTTCGTCAATTTAGTTCAGGTCAATTTAGTTCAGGTCAATTTTTTGCGAAATCTTATTTACAGCATGATGCATATATTTCAGTTGTATACCTGTGAGTAAACCGCTGCTTGGCTGAATTGTGTACTAATCGCACTTCCAGAAAGATTATGCTGGTTTATTGTAGGGGATTGAGCTGAGCCAAGTAGTTGAGTATGCTATAAGAATGACAGTAATGAGGGTGATAACGATTACTACATTTTCAGTATACGCAATAAACAGTTAACGTTCACCAATGTTTACCTGAGATTGAAAGGTTGCTTGGTGTTGACTGGAGGATTGGGCTGCTGGGGATAACCACGGCTATTAAAATGTAATGTAGTGTACACATAGTAAAAATGTAATGCAGCAACACACAAACATGCAACGCACTAAAAGATTAGCTAATGTCAGGTCCTGGTGTCCCAATAAAACAGTTTTTATTCGTAGATTTTCATGAAATTCTAGCCGAGAAACAAACATTTGAAGTTGCATGACCTGTATTCAAAATCAACGGAAATAGTATAAAATATATTTCAAAAACGATTGCTTTTCGTTATGAGTCATCCACGAAGGGAATTGTAATCAAGCTTATACTCGGTTAGGAAAGAAAACAAAGTTGCTTTATGCCAATTAGCAAAAGCTAAAAAATTAACGGTTTTACAATAGTGGATGTAAAGAAGCTATACACTGTATGCTAAAACATACCACAACTGAATTACCTACATGTCTCAAATTTTAAGATTAACAAATATTGATATTTGTTAAAAAAAATTGAATTCTGTAAATCCACTCTTTTGACCACAATAAAAAGATTTGCTGAGTTTTTTAAGTTTTTCAGGTAATTTTATGAGAATTTTTTTGCATTTTCAATTGCACATTACAAAAGTTATTTGGGACACCCATGTATGTCCCTTGATATACTGCACAGTACCTGCGCCTGAACATTATTCTGGATTGCACCCGACGAAATCTGGATTTCTGGATTATCGCCAACAGCACTGGACATTTGTGCCATCGCATCAGAGGAAGACAACGGTTCTTCGGAGACAGTAAGCTCGTGGTCCAATGGATCAACGAAATTCCGGGTGGTGGTAGTGCTGGCTTTCTTCTTAGGCAACCTTCTCCTGTCGTTCTTTTTCTTCCCTGTTGTAGCCATGGGCAGGGAAGATCTGCTTAGAGTTTCAGCCGAATTCTGTCCTTTTGACAACGACTTTCTCCACTTGAGAAATTGGGCCAATGATCCACGTGACTCGGCCGCCGCTACGGAGTGCTGGCAAATCTTAAATGCCTTGTACAGAGGCCAGTCATCGCAAACAACCTTTCCAGTGTTGTGCTGGTACACAAAATGAGGCAGACGAGGATTTGACTCGCTCGCAACTTGTCTTGCGTGGTCATCATCATGGAATTTTCCAACCACCTTACATATCGCACGCTCAGAATTTATGATTGTTTCCGCTTTCTTCCACATAGTAGCTAATGAGTGAGGTGGAATATCGACAGAAAGCCCCGATTCTGAATGGGAAACAGAAATTTTTCTGGCTCTGTGGATAGGTGTTGACAAGTTGCTGTCTTGACCAAGCTCCCCGACATCGTGGTGACTACTACCTAATTCCATAGGCGCATTATTTTGGATGTTAGCAACAGGCCTAACTTGACATCCAAGCACTTTAGCAACGTGCTTTTTCTTTTCTTCTTTGGATTTCTTAAGCCATTCTTCTTTCGTAACCTCTAAATCCCGGTAGCTTCCGCGGAAACGGTAGAGACCTTCACCTGTGATAGCAAGCTCGACTTGACACGACTGTGACTTGAGAAACTCTTCTATTTTTTCAATACATTGGGGAATTGAAAGCTTCGTGGCAACATCATTCTTGAATACTTTGTTAATGCACTCGTTGTTATTGGTCGTGTACCATGGGGTAGGCTCTCCTTTGAGGCCAACACAAGCTCGAACAGAAGAGATCATGGATTCACGCATGTAAGGCACGTGGTATTTCGAAAACCAACTATGGAAGGACGTAGCTAAAGAGGACTTTCGACAATGGGCCGCTTCGAGTTGATCCCATTTACTCTTTAAGGCAGCAAGTTTCCCGTCGAATTCCTGGGTGTCAAAAGCGTCGAGAAGGCCGCAAACTACTTCGTTGTCATCTTGCTTGCCAAATATATCAAGTAATAACTGCGCTTGGATTGGTTGCAAGTTGAATTCGGATATCTTGATTTTCAGATTCCGGATAGAATGGAGGAAACAGCGAAGACCAGTTGCTTCTGGAAACGCGGCTATGAGTGCGTTGATAAGAGCTTCATCTCCATCTGTTCCAAAAGCGATTAAATGAACGAGTTCTTTTCTTAATCGCCGTAAACTGCTGACAAAGTTGTAAAACGAATCAAAATCTTTGCGGTGTTGTATGTAGGCTGGCCCAAGCATAACTGGGGAATGTCGTCTGCCAGTATTATCAGGTACCCGAGTTTCAAGAAGCAAATTGTTATATGTTGTAAATGTAACATCGTATTTACCAATGTTAAAAGTAGAATCTATTCCAAGAACGGTACAATCGACATGGCTAGTACAGAAACGTACGAGATCATCTAATTGTTGATTGCTTGCAACCACACAGCTCAAGTCCGGGTGTATTCGTAGGTCCCTAATTATGCCACCATCGGATCTACATTCGTGTTCCTTTGCCATGGCGATAAGGTCTACAACAGAATCCCCACTGCTACTTGAGTTGTTATCGCCTTGAATGTTCTTCCGAGCGTTGTAAACTTGCCTCTGGTCCCTTGGCACATCCGAGAAACTGTCGATTTCTACTATTCCCTCTTTCTCTGTCCAACTTTTGGTAAAAGTTTCTTTAGGCGTTTTTGTCGAAGCAGCTAATTCTCTAAGCGTGGTGTGCTGTGTTCTTGTATGTGACTGTGTTCCATATTTCCTGTTTTTGTGTGGAGACATAACCAACGGAACCTCTTCGTCATTTTCATAGTAGTAATGAAGAATGATTACTGGGAGCTGTTGACCTTCTCGTTCCACACAAGTGACCGATCTTCGAAACGACGTTTTGCCATCTGCTGTTTTGTGCTTCCAATACGATCTTTTCAGCACAAATATGCCTTTCTTTGGCTGTCGATTTTCTAGATCATGGGGCTCGTCACTGCCACTTGCATTAGAATGGGTGTTTCCACTTGACTTTCGACCATAGTAGGTTATATCAATGCCTGCTGCACTTTCTTCCACTGTGTACTGCGTCTTAGCTTGTCCTCCCCACTTCCACTTACCATTATCATCTGCCAGAAGATCTTTGGGTGATTTTAACTTTGTAAGATCCATAAAAAAGACACAGTTTTTTCTGCATGCTTTGGGGACTTTGGAACAGGTTGGATAGGTGGAACATACTGCTTTATCCAGGAGGATGTTCATTGCAAGGGAATGTGAATATAGTGCGGAACATTTCTCAAGGACAGATGTTTCACGGTTCCCTTGGTAGTAGTCCAAAGGTTTGGCACGAAATTGTATCTGAAGAGCTTTGTGGCTAAGAGATAAACAAGTTATTGACAAAATAGTAAATTATATCATAAATGTGATTACAGTAGTTTTCATTTACAGAATCTCCACACCTAGATTTGCCAAAGGCAGAATTGAAATATTAAACACATGAAAACATTTACTGAAAGTATTTTCGTGTTTCCTGGTATGGGTTTTTTCCTGCATTTTGGTCAAAAATAATATCAATTGATGTATGTTTTAGTTACGGGCCTGGAGTTATGGACTTTACAAAAATACAAGGTTTCATATTTACTGTATTAATTATTTGATGCTTCTAATTTAATTTGAGTCTATGAATCAGTAATAATGTACCTTTGGCCATTTGTGTCAACCTCAGTTTTGCACTGTACAGGCTGTGATGCTTGTTCACTATTTTCAATTAGGCATTCCAAATCAATAATTTGCTCATGTTTAATCTATGCAAAATAAACAAAAACAATAATTAGTTGCTGGGTGCCCACAGGGACTTAGAGATTCACCTTGCATTTTTGTCAGATCCTGGATGTTGGCTGTACAGAAGTTCACCAACATTTTAAAGGAAATTTAGAATATTTAAATGAAAACAGTGACTATCACCATTGGTTGGACTAAGGGTTGGACCATACAAAAACATCTGATAGGATAATTTATTCCTATTTTGATCCTCTGCTTATAATTATCCTTTGTATTTAAGTGTAAAGCAGTAAGCTGTTAGTAAAACTGTCTCTAAATCACTATGAATAAAAATATGGAGTGTTTTCTGTGTTACTAGCCAATTTTATTGTCCTTTACTAAAGTTTAGTACCATTTCTATCTTTGTTTAACTTAACCACAACCTCGACTGCACTGTTAGGTTATTTCTAAGTGGTACTATAGGATTGTGCAAATACTCCTGCATTTACAAACAAAACATTGAATTCTGGTGATATTTGTACATGAATTCTAACAAGAAAGTATATCATATTATATATGGCTAAATGAAAATTTAGCCTAGGTAAAAAAGAAGACAATGAGCTGACTTAATACAGTTTAGCCAGCGTGGTCTGAGCTTGACTGATAAAATGCATGATAAAATGAGAGTATTGCATTACAGTCCTGCCAGTGTTGACTAAGCTGTTGTAGGATCACAGTCACACCAGTGTGATCAGAATGTGATCACAGCGTGATTGGTTGCAAATGCACCATATTTGGTAAAAGGAAGTTGAAAGGGCAGAGTTCAATTTGATAAGAGAATGATAAGCTATATGGCCAAAGGAGTGTCTGACCAGTGTTTGCACTACTCGCATCGGAGATCGTGGGTTTTTGTCTACCCACCCACCCACACCTAAAGGTAGGCAGGGTAAGTATAATTTTCCACTGCTTGGCAGTGTGACTGGTGCCAGGAGGTGGGCTGTGGTGGGGTTGCCACAGTTACCTCGGCTTGGGGGTCGCATACCCCCTGGGCTTGGCATCAACCCTCCATTAAGTTGAGTCTCTATTGGCAAGCTATTTTTACATTGCCTTCTTTATTGTGATACCCAACCAAGTTTACAGTAATATTGCTTATTCAGTAAATTGAGTGAATTTACTTACCATGCATGATAATTTAGATAATTGGAATGTTCAAACAAGATTTTAAACATAATTTTGAGACAAGTATGACAATGATTAAACCATGCCATAATACTGTATGGTAATATTATACCGTCATACCTTTTTCGGGGAAGGTTCAGATTCTGAGCTTGAAATATAAATAGTCTCTTTCTAAATGATAAATATTCAATTGATAAATATTAGCTATATTTGTGCATGTTATATACTGTACCATAAATAGCTATGTGCATGTCATATACTATAAATTTTTTCAGGTTGAAATTCCCCATAAATCATATGTATTTGCCATTTTGCCTTAAAGGTGGGGGAGTTGCCCTATGCTTTCCACCACTGCCCCGCAAAAAAAAACCCCAGCTCTTGTACATAAGCCCACAAATCTACTAGCACATGGCTATTTGGCTTTTGTAAATATAAGCACCATCCTTTACTATAAGCCCACGGGTCTACAGTATGCATGAATAACATAGCAGTTTCACCTTTTTTGTTTCACACTTGACTCGTGTGATGAGTATAACATGTTTTTCTACACAATTTTGAATGCAAAATTATTTTTTAAAACAAATTTGTGCAAAATACTAACACAAAATCCCACTATATTAGGACACTCCCCTGTATAGGCAATAAAAAAATATAAAGTGGACATAAAATCCATTTCAGACAGCATGCTGGTGTTGAATTTAATTCAAAATTACTATATGTTTATAGAGAACTTTAAATCGGCAGCCTTTATGAATAAGGTATACTTAATTAATACGTGTTTCAGTGCCTATAGAAAACAGCCCTATTAAACCGCTTATAGTTATATCCCCACGGCCACATGCGTGAGAAGTGTTGAGTACTATAAATTGTATACATTACACTGTATTTCATCCATATAGAACGATTTACAGACGGATAATCTTTGTTTACAAATTCAAAGTGAATTTGCATAATTACATGTCGAAATGCGATCGCCTGTAGGTCCTTAACATGCTTGATTTCCCTCGATTTGGAGTGTTCACAGTGCGAAATATTTGCGCATACGGCCATACAAATTTACATAAAATATATAAACAAATCGCCTTAAAACATTATTAACAAACATTAACATTCACCTCGAGTATACTTTTCATTTTAGTTATATAGTTTAAATAAAAGAAAGAAAAAAGGAATAAATACCTCACAGAATGTCTTTGTCGTCTCGGACATCTTTTCCTGCGACCATGCTGTCAAAGAAGACAGTTTAATATGCGGTTTTGTACCATTCGCCGATCACTCGACTATTCGACGACTATTCGTCGACTATTCGCCGATTATTCGCACTATTCGCCGATTATTCGCACTATTCGTCGACTATTCGCACTATTCGCACTATTCGCCACTATTCGCAACTATTCTCCTTTTATCAATTACCCAAACAAACTGAAATATCTCAACACCAACGCAAGGAAATGAAAATCTTTAAACGAATTTATTTTATTATATCATTTTGAAAAGTCCACCCAAATATACAATAAACCAATTTTGAGATCACGTACACTTTATTAAATCAATTTTGTTGAGTTTGATATTTAATATGTTCATGGGGTTTTGTTGGTTTTAAAAAGGCCATGTTAGTAGTTGGCATAGATTGACATTTGACCATAACATTAATTTGCAAGGACACTATATCTTTGTACCTTATTATGCCAAACTTTATTGTTAAGGGAATCATTTTTTATCGTAAGATGTTTTCTTGATATGTCTGCTTATAGCATTATTTATTAGTTAAAAGCAGAGATAATGCTCCTCAGCAAAAACATTGTAATTCGCAAGAAGAAATTTATTCTCAAGCCAAACAAAGCAAAACAAGCCCGCCGGCAATACTTCAGCAGAAAAGAAATCGTATGTATGATCCATTGTCCACTTATCACTATCAAAATTCATTTTCCTACAGTAAATTTCCACCGGGCAAAAGTGCCCGGTTACAATACCCGCGCATTTTCCCGCGCAAACACCCGCGCATTTACCCGCGACCCGCAAATTTAGCCGCGCTACGTTTTAGTACCCCCGCGCAAACACCCGCGCATTTACCCGCGGACCCGCGCTCTCTACCCGCGACCCGCGAATACGGCGATTTTTGTCAACGGGGTCCGACGGCGAAGTCGCGTAAAAAATAACAATTTTTTTTTTTTGGCTTCGCCAATCGACCGTTGCACGCCGTTGATTCGTTTCCTCTGCATTTCGGGAGACAAGGCGCGTCCGCTCAAGGCGCGTGGCTATAGTGCAGACACAACATATATGCCCTAAGCACCCCCCCCCCCTCTTCTATAGCGCGGTTGAACTGGAGCTGTTTGAAAACGCCGTGGGGGGTATCAAACCAACGTTGCAGAGCTCTCTTTCCACCGACAGTTCGTCGTACTCAATAGCGTCCTGGCTTAACAGGCGCGTTTCACTTACCGGAAGTCGCGGCGACGGCGTCAACGCCAAAAGCCCCTTCTTGCCAGATAGCGAGTCGCGGTCAACCTGTTGAGAAAGTTGAAAAACGCTCTACCCCTCTTAAACCCCACACTAGACCTGCCTATTTTGGTGGCGAAATTGCGAATTTTTTGCAAATCTTAGGTCTGCTGTGCCACTCACGAAACAGACAAAAAAAAAAGGGAAAAAAATTAAATAAAATACACAAAAAAAAAATAGACGGGGCGATGCCACCATAAGTGGCTACGCTCGTTACGTTTCTCTCGGACGAAACGAAGGAAGCTTCGCTCACGTTCGCTGCAATTTTGTCGCTTGTTCTCTTCCAGGAGAAAGGAAACGAAATTGGCTCTCGTGGATTCGCCCTTGGGTGGGCAAGTAGGAGAGAAGGTCATTGGACTGCAGTACTTTTGAGGGCCTTTGGCAAAATATTTGTACGACCAACAAGACAGGAGGATGTAGTGATGCAAGAAAAAAAGAAAAAAAAGGTAACACAAATCTTAGAACAAGGGCTTAATCTCAGCAGATCGTAGCAACAAGGCTACTCTACTGCTTACAATACCCCGTTCTTTATTTAAGTCGTCTGCAAAGGATTTAGCTCTGGAAAATTTAGATTTTGGTCAGGGTAGTACATCGGAGCGTAGTCTGCTCGTCGGCACGTTGTGACGCAGGAGGCCCGGGGGCCTCTATTCTCGTTCGCCTAAGATCATCCAGAGGAATGAATCGTTGCTTTCTAGCACGGATTCTGACTTAGAGGCGTTCAGTCATAATCCAACAGATGGTAGCTTCGCACCATGGCTTTTCAGCCAAGTGCAAATGCCAATTGTCTGAATCTGCGGTTCCTCTCGTACTGAGCAGAATTACTATTGCAACAACACTTCTACAGTAGGGTAAAACTAACCTGTCTCACGACGGTCTAAACCCAGCTCACGTTCCCTATTGGCGGGTGAACAATCCGACGCTTGGCGAATTCTGCTTCGCAATGATAGGAAGAGCCGACATCGAAGGATCAAAAAGCTATGGTGGGTGATTCCCGTCAAAATTAACTACTGATTTTTCTGGGTTAGGTTGAATTTTACGGATCGTTTAGTTTTCTGCTAGAATGAATTTAACGTTGCTTAAAACTATTTTGTGCTTACCTGCATTTCTTGAGAAACTAAAACTGCTATTTATATGGCATAAAAAAATTCACTTTAGCACAAAATAGAACACAACAGAAAATCCAATGTATCACAAAATAGGACACGACAGAAAGTCCAATGTATCACAAAATAGGACACGACAGAAAATCCGCATTTCCTGTTCCATGTCCTATTTTGTGACAAACTGAATTTTCTGTTCCACTCAACAGAAGATTGCACGCGGTTCCCGCCATTTTTTGGCTCCAGTCTCCCAGCCACTTCGCACCACATTCAACATGGCAGATGAAAGTGTCTTTTCCACGGCTATAAATTTACTTCGACAAGCAACAGACATTCTGTCAAGCTCAGGTACTCAAACGAGAGTAGGTGCGACTGCAACAGTTTCACAAGAGAATCCAAACCAAGGATCTGAGCAAGCAAGATCGCCTGATCATTCAAATTCCAGTGGTCCAAACCAACGTCCAGGACCCGGACGACCTGCTCCTGCATGTTCGAGTAATTTGAATGAATTAAATACCAGTGCTAGTGGTCGAGAACAAGCTATCCTTTCAAATTTCCGCAGCCTTTTTGCTCCTTATCCGAATAACATTGGGCCAAGTTCTTCGAGTTTCTCAACAATACAGAAAGCATCGCGCCCTTCGGCTTCACGACGTGCATGTAATCGACCTTCTCCATACTACCGAATTAAAGAAACTTGGACCCATGAATTTATTTGTCTAGAAAATCCTGACCAGAAGGTACTACCTTCCAGATTGCAAAAGTTAAATTTGCAATCAGCTGGGTTAGGCAGGAAAAAAATCGTATTTGGAAATAAAGATAACGCATTAAAGGTTAAGGACAAACTTGAATCTGTTTACCCAAAACTTAAAACTGGTGGCGGATTTGAAATCTTGAGAAGTGGAACAAACAGCGACCTCATCTTAATACCTGCACCTGCTTCTGGATATTCTGTTCCATACCTTCGCGATCAGTCAGGACTGGGACAAGCTTTGGGTTATATTCGTCCGCTACAAGCTCATTTGGATATGTCAGAAGTGGAAATCGATCAGGTATTTTGTTTAGTTTAGAATTTGAATTATAGCAGTTTAATATATATTCACACAAGCCTTTGTATCACTTTTATGAATGTATCACATGTTTTAGTTTGTACTGTTTCATATTTCCATGCTTGGAAAAACATGAGTGACAGTTCAATAATTTAAACATTCTTACATATTATTAGGCTCCATCTCAGTCTACACCGAAAGTCAATTGCTTCAAATGCGGAGAAGAGTTTCCATTGACAAATATGCGGAGACACCGTGAGTTGTGTGGAGTCCAAAATTCCAGTGAGCCCAAATCTCCACAGGTAATCACAAGCAATGTGTCAAATTTCATAATCACATTCTATAAATTTTTATTACCTTATATTTGTTGTTTTTGAGATTTCCAACATGAATAACTAAGCATTTGCCATTTGTATGTTGTTAGCCATCTATGTTTAATACACTGATGACTAAAAATTTGTTATAATTTTCAGGACGACATACCTCATGATGATGTTAGTGTCCTTGTTAAAGATGATGAAGATAAACTACTAGAAAGGGGAGGTATTAGTAACACATTCATAACTTTTTAGTGAAATGTCTTAACTACCATGATATTAGGATATATTTCCAATTATTATGCATGAATCAATTCTTCCTGTTAATTACCATGGCCCACCCCTCTTGGGCAACCCAGTGGGGATAATGCAATGGGTGTGGGGAAGTGATTGATAGGGGTAGGAGTATAGGGATGGAGGCACATGTAATAATTTGGCTACCTGAGATAGGTATGTGTTTTTCTTGGCTTTCTGATAATTATATTGTTATACATCATAGATACAAATTTATTAAAATAAAAATCCTAGCCTTAATTCAGTTTGAATTAAAGTGTGACAGTGTACATGTAACTAATACAGTACATGATTTTTACAGTAACAGTATGATAATCATAAACTCCTAATTGTCTATTCCACAATTGTTGAAACATTTGGCCTTCTTCTTATGGGGTTTTTATGTTTAAGTTTAAAAGGAAATTATATAAGTACAGTACCACATGCACTACATAAATGACAAATCTCTGGGGTGTTGCCAGGGGGGGATTGTTACATGAAGAATTGATCCATGCATTATCCGCAGCCCCCTTGTTAACCAGCACTCCATGGAATTTCCAGGTAGCATTTTGGCCCCTTTCCAAAATTTCTAGATAGTATTTGTTTGCTCTCCCTGAAATTTCTATGTTGCACTTGCCCCCCTCTTCAGAATTTCTAGTGCTTCAAAAGTGTCCCCAAAAAATTTGAAATGTTTCAAAGGGCTTCCTTCCTTGGAATTTCCATGCTTCAAATTGGCCTCTATGGCTATAGCCCCTGGAAATTATATGGTTCTCAATCAACAGGGGATGCTTATGAAAATTGGAGTAGTCCATGGTGGTATTGCATTGGAACTTAAACATGCACGAAATGAATCCAATTTCTTAATATTATTTTATAAAAATAGAAATTGAATGATCTGTATGTACTATATGACTAACATAAAGTAAACCCTTCAGTGATTACATAAAGGATTAAATTTCTCACTCACTCTTGTAATTGTAATTATAAAAAGGTATAGCCATTTCATTTTTTAATTATGTACTGTATAACTAATATTCACTCTTTTACTTCATTGTATATGCAGATAAGGTACGAATACTACAGGAAATGTTTCCTGATAATGACCCTGTTGAAATCAATGCAATCCTGCAAGAAGCTTGTGGAGAAATAGATGATGCTATCACAAAATTACTTTCTCCTAAACCAGTTAATAATTATATTAGTGAAGGTATAACACATGTCATTGAGGCAAAAATGAATTAAGTTTATATGCCCATTAGCCTCCTTGTAGGGTCTTTAACCCCTTCCCTCTAAGTCCCCAAATCGTCTGACATTAAAGAGAGTAAAATAACAAAGTGGCCAGTTTTAGGTGACCTACTAGGGAAAGGGTTAATATCTGACTTATCATTTACCATATCATTCTTATGTCTTCCAAATCCTTAGGGGTCCCACTTGAAGAAAATGAGTATACATGTAAGTGCTCACTAACTATTCCCCTCTGACCACTAGAATATTATTTCAATTAAATAATTACAGAATGCTTACTTGTACAAATCACTACATATGTGTGTACTTGCCTTGTTGATTTGTTTTTATTTCACTTTTCAATAGATCTAACCCCATCCATTCAGAAGCTTCTTGAAAATTACCAAAGCCAAAGAACAAATGGTTCTGCGTTGATATTAGATATTGATCGGGCAAATTTGTGGAAACATGCCTTGATATTTTACAAATCAAAGAGCTGTGAAGAGCTGAAGAGACCTCTTTCTGTGTCATTTGATGGCTCAAATGAATGTGGAATTGATGCAGGTGCCCTAAAGCAAGAATTCTTTGAAAGTTTGTTAAGAGTCATCAGTGAACAACTGTTTGAGGGCCATGAAACTCGCAGAATACCTGGGCGTAGCTGGGAGAATGCAAACCTGCAAAAAATGGCTGGAATCATGATTTCACATTCAATTTTGCATGGTGGGCCTGGCTTTCCAGTTCTTGCACCTTATGTGTACCAGTATATTGTTACTGGAAACTCAGAATTGGCAGCAGGTTATATAAAAGTTGATGACATGCCCAAAAACCCAACCTACAGTAATATTAACTCCTTCATAGATCAGGTAAGTTAATGTACTAGATTGTTACCTCTGTCAGGAGATTAATATGCTTTCACCTCTGTCTGTCTGTCTGTCTGTCTGTCTGTCTGTCTGTCCGTCCGTCCGTCCGTCCGTCCGTCCGTCCGTCCGTCCGTCCGTCCGTCCGTCCGTCCGTCCGTCCGTCCGTCTGTCCGTCCGTCTGTCTGTCTGTCTGTCTGTCTGTTGTCAGGATATCCCAGCCCTCCCCTCCAGTCTAGTGTGGCTAATCAACTCAGGAATAAAAATCTTAAAGGTAAAATGTTATATAGATTTTTCTTTCTCTTTTCTCATTTTTGTTTTAGCTCAGAGGTACAAACACTAATGATGAAATTCTTGCAACCATTGAAACCCCCCAATATTGTCATGTATTCGATAGTTCAGGATGGCCAGTAGAACGTATGCTGACAATTGAAAACAAAGATGAATTCATTAATTTGCTCTTGTGTGAAGAACTTCTAACAAAACGCCTTGGTGCCCTGAACAATTTATGCAAAGGCTTAAATTATTTTGGTATGGTTGACATGTTAAAAAAGGCACCAAATGTTGGTGAGCAGTTGTTTAGATACCAAGAGGAAACTGATGTTACTGTTCAGTGTTTACAAAACTGCATAGAGATTGTCAAGCCAAGCAAACCAGAAGAGCTTGCTACCCTTAATAATCTGCTACAGTTTATTGAACAATGCACACATGATACAGGTGGGTAACTTGAATTTCTGGGATTTTTTTAAAATTGTATTTAATTTTTCTTGTAATTTTTCTGGGTGGATTTTCCCATCCCCCAGGAAATGATAATTGTAAGGAATATAGAATCCTATTAAACAGAACTAGAGTGAGAATCTCAACAAGAGAATTGATGTGTTCTTGTCTTAATATAAAATGTCTTATTTCTATGTTGCAGAAGACATTCCAGCCATGGGTGGTGTAGTTTCAATCCCAGTTCTCCTTATGAAATTTGTGACAGCACGCACAAGAATACCTATCTTGGGACTACAGCCAAAGATAACTATTGAGTATCTACCCACAGGTGAACTTGCTGATGCCAATTCATGTTTTCATGTTTTAAAGTTACCAACTAAATATGCAGATGACTTTGAAGCATTTTCAGAAGCTATGAAAATTACACTCAGACATGGCTGTTGCTCATTTGGTGATATTTAGGAAACCCGATTTGCTCCATTTAAGTATCTGTACAAACAATTCAAAAACTGGATTCTGTTTCTTGTTATGATCAATATTTTATTGAGATTGATATTAGGATTTAAAGTTGGAAAAAAGTAACATTGACATTCACTGTTTTTAAGTAGAAAATTCAGTTCATATTCTCATGAAACACTCATAATTCATTGTTGTAACCAAAGCAATAAATTATAACTATTAACTGATCACCAGTAATGTATAATATTTCCCAGCATTCTGTTTTTAGTAAATTTAAGAAAGAATTTCTTTGTGGGTGAGTCAGGAGGTAATGAAGTCACTTGTGTGATAAAGGGTTTTATTATATACCAAGTGCCAAAGTTCGTATTTTTAGGCAGGCAGGCTTTGTCATTGGACAAACTGCTGTTGCGAGCCTGTTGAAATTTATTATATCATCTGCGAGTCTGCGTGATCCATAGCTGCGAGCATGGATTGTTTTATTTTACCCTAAGGAAAAGTATGAAAAGTACAAATACATGTAGAACGTAAGGTCCAGTGTGTCTTTGTTTAACCAGTTGTGTTTTTTGTTACTGTCTGTATACTCAAAAGAATATTTACATCATTTGACACTTGGTATATTAAACAAAACTACTTACATGTATTTACCAGTACCAAAGAAAAACAGTGTTTGTGGCCCCCATATTATATTGCCTTGCACAACAATGTTGGTCTCTGGGCCACGACAAACACACTGTTTTCCCTTAGCGCCGGTAATAAGTTCTAATTAACATCACTTGTGAAACTTGATTATACAACACGTATGTCCACTACTGGTACCCGAACCTGTTTTAATTGTTAATGCTTCAGTAAAGATGTTAAATCTTTAATCACACTTAATTCATGTACTTTGATTAATTCTTACAAAAATACAGTTGAGTTATTTTTTAAGTAAGAGCATTAAAATGAAACAAAACTTATACATAGTTACATACTGTTACAGGCCTTTTCGTTTGACGCGTGCGATGGCACGCGCACACGCCGGCACACACGCAAACCCAACTAAGCGTAACGCAAGGTCTCACAAAGTAACATAACGTTTCACAACGTAAGGTATTGCAATGTAACGTATATCGTCTTTAATGTAGGCTACTGTAACAGTTTTCACAGCGTAGTAGGTTTTACGTCTTACAACTAAACTATACAATGAATATCCAGCAACATTTCAGGTCACGTGTAGAACGTGACGATTCGCACGTGCGATTTCGCACGCGCAAAATTATTTATGCACGCAAATTATTACCGCACGCAAATTAATTATTACCGCACACGTGCAGTTTTCCTTACGAAAAGGCCTGACTGTACATAAAACTTGACTATTAAAGTGCAGGACCCCTCATTTTTTCCGCGATAAATCCCAAGGTCTGAAGGTAGAGATCTACTCCGTGATACTCTGATTCCTGAAGTGGATTCACTGTTCTTCTGAGTTCAGCATAATCATCATTTAATAATGGTATGGCAGTGTCAGGTACTTCAACTGGTTCATTTGTTTCAATGGAACATGGTCCATCCCATTCACTTGAGGGAGTTGGCCCTTCCCAGTCAATGCCAAAGTTAGCCAAGTCTGTCTACAATTATAAATAAAAAAGTATATAAATCAAATTTTGATGTTAAACAATGTTTTTACAAAAATTGTAAGAAACTGTAGCTATTTCACATACATCATTTACAAATGGTAAGTTTGTACAAGGAAACTTTGCCCAAAGTATTGTCTTGTACAAAGGCTGATTATTTATTTCTTTTTTTGTTCCTATCTTAATTTTTGAAAATTTGAAACATTTTAATGATGGGATTCTAATTTAATAGAACTTTTTTAGAAAAACAGATCTAAAGAATAATGTAAAATGTAGATGTTGCATCTGGTACAATAAATGTTTGTGACATTTGATAAGATGTAAATCATTACTAACAAGTACTTTATGTTTAGTTAGGTGGCTTTACTGTTAACATCTACCTTCATTATTTAACAAGGTCTCAGCCAATCACAACCCCAGTATTTTGATGTTCTATTTCGAAAAACCTTCAGAGTTTTGCAAGACAGTGGGTTTATTTAACTAATTTGGGTTATAACTCAATGACATTCCCTATATAGAAAATGCTAATCAAGGTTATTAGTGCTCAAAGAAAAGCAAAGGCCTTAACGATTAGTATTTTTTATATATTAGTATTCATATAAACTGAGTACTTTAATAGAGAATACTAATGAGTACCATCAGTACTCATGACTGCAGAGAGGGGGCACCAGGGCAGAAGAGGCAATTTGTCCCTGGGCCTCATACAACATGGGGCTCCGCACTGCAGGTAAAAATATGAAAATAGTTTGACCTTAAAATGCAGGAAATACCCTTTCTGAGAACCCAATAATTCAAAACAATTCTGGGGGCCAGACCCACCTAAAAACTAGAGGGGCTTCCACCTGATCATTTTCTCCAGGCCTCCAGTTGTCTCTTGGTGGGCCTGTCAAATACCTTTGTCCTATGTACCACACTTTTACCCTTTTTCCTTCTATCTAAATACTTGGGACACTAAATCCCATAAATCACCCACATTCATTCTCTAACAATTTATTTGGCATTTACACTTGAATGACAAGTTGAAGTTACTTAAAGTAAATTTGAAGTGTGATAAATTTATAGTTTATCACTTTGATTTTGAGATAAATTTATATTATTTTATGTCACTATTTTTGAAATGATTTTAAAATTATCACACTCAAATAACTTTCTAATCAGTATGATACTAACCTGTTCATCAAGGTGTGGTATATCCATGTGGTTTGATGCTTGTGAGTAAATACTACCCCTTACCCACAATTGGATTGGTGTAGAGTTTCTCTCTGTTGAAATGGGACCATTGTTGTGTCCACGCATGAAAATAGACAGACTGCGTTGTATTCTTGGCAAGTAAATGTAACATAGTGCAAAACTGTGTATTTCATTTGATGGGTCTAGTAGATTCTGGGATTCCATGTCATAAAATAAATTATAGAAGACAAATGTACAGCCAGTGTACACATCCCTCCACAGTCTTTCGATACGCTGGTTGTGAACACTTCTACCAGCTATATGGCTACCTCTGTTGGGGCCCCTCAAAGGATGTGATAGCATAAACCATGCAATGTCAACGTTTTCTCCCCCTTTATCTGTTCTAACTCGAGAAGCTAGGCCATAAGTGTTGACAGCTTTCTGAAATAATTCAAATACTGTGACAGCACGATTATTTGTGTTGCACTGCAAAAACAAGAAGACCATTCTAGAATAGCCGTCTATGGCCCCATGGATAACAAACCTCCATCTTTAATTAAGAAAGACAAAGTTGTTTTAGTAGTAATCGGCAGATATATTGGGTATTGACTTGTTTTATTAACCCTAAAGAAAGTAGAATTATCATATACCTTATAAGTTTATGGTTGTCATCGATATGCCATAATGATAGTGGACCAGGTACGCTGTAGCGACGTCTATAAATCGTACGAATCTCGAGGGCTCGTAACATAACCCCAGCCGGATTCACTCTTCGCATTGCTTGTCTTATTCGCCATTGTTGAATCCTAATTCCTCTGCTCGTTAATATACCAGTCATTCTTCGATATCCGGTGTTGGGAAAGTCTCGCATAATTTCATGTACTATACGATCAAGTTCCTCGTCCTGTATATCCGAGTACGTAGATCTAATACTTAACCCAAACTCTGCCATACGTCTTTCGATTGTTCGTATACCATGCCTAAAATTAGGCTAGTACTTTCACATTTTTTTTCTTATTACCGTTAATAAGGTAATAAGGGTTTGCGTGTAAATGTGCTACATGTAATGGTATTGGTGTGCATCTTATACATGCGTGCAATACACACTTGGTTTTCTTGCATGTGTATGCAATGTTTACTTAATTTCCTTGCAACTGAAATGTTCTCTTAGTTTCTCTTCGTTGAAATATTTACTTAGACTCTCAGTTTTCCCTTATTGAATGGAAGCGATGAACACTCCAAATTTCTAATAGATTGCATAATAATATATAGCATAATATAATAGCAATAGAGTAATGGTAATAGGTAATAAGGTAACACTAAACAGCTTTACATATAACACATGTAGCAAAATAAAGCAATAGAGTAATGGTAATAAGGTAATAACAGCTTTACACATAACACATGTAGCATAATATGTATATAGCAATAGAGTAATGGTAATAGGTAATAAGGTAATAACAGCTGTACATATAAAACACGTGTAGCAAAATATAACAATAGAGTAATGGTAATAAGGTAATAAGGTAATAACAGCTTTACATATAACACATGTAGCATAATATCGCAATAGAGTAATGGTAATAAGGTAATAACAACTTTACATATAACACATGTAGCATAATATAGCAATAGAGTAATGGTAATAAGGTAATAAGGTAATAACAACTTTACATATATAACACATGTAGCATAATATAGCAATAGAGTAATGGTAATAAGGTAATAAGGTAATAACAACTTTACATATATAACACATGTAGCATAATATCGCAATAGAGTAATGGTAATAAGGTAATAAGGTAATAACAACTTTACATATAAACACATGTAGCATAATATAGCAATAGAGTAATGGTAATAAGGTAATAAGGTAATAAGGTAATAACAACTTTACATATATAACACATGTAGCATAATATCGCAATAGAGTAATGGTAATAAGGTAATAAGGTAATAACAACTTTACATATATGACACATGTAGCATAATATCGCAATAGAGTAATGGTAATAAGGTAATAACAACTTTACATATATGACACATGTAGCATAATATAGCAATAGAGTAATGGTAATAAGGTAATAAGGTAATAACAACTTTACATATATAACACATGTAGCATAATATAGCAATAGAGTAATGGTAATAAGGTAATAAGGTAATAACAACTTTACATATATAACACATGTAGCATAATATAGCAATAGAGTAATGGTAATAAGGTAATAAGGTAATAACAACTTTACATATATAACACATGTAGCAAAAGAGTAATGGTAATAAGGTAATAAGAGCTTTACATATAACATATGTAGCATAATATAGCAATAGAGTAATGGTAATAAGGTAATAACAACTTTACATATATAACACATGTAGCATAATATATATAATGGTAATAGGTAATAAGGTAATAACAACATTACATATAGGTAATGGTAATGGCGGTTTTGATTAATTAAAGTATAAACCGCCAAACCGTCCGACTCTAATTAAACCGCGGGTTAAACCGTAAAACCGGTTTTTCAAAATTTCAGAAACTAATGCAATTTCAGTATTGAACTACTTGAAGGAACGCAATTTCAAATTTTTAATGGCGCTGGACGTCATAATTTATTTGGCTGTATATTAAATTATAAATGACTGCGTAAATCACGGCAAAATCGAACGTTCAGCGAAAACGTTTGCTAACTTTAATTTTATTTTGCTTTTCTCATCTTTAATAGTAACAATTTTAAGAACTAAACAAAATTATACATTGTAATAAATAATGATGACGGTTTTCCAGGTTTTCCTACTAAACCGTACCCTGGGTGCCAGAGGTTCTTCCACGCTCGCAGGGGGGTTAGTAGGGGATTATAGCGTCGAAAAACCTCTGGCACCCAGGGTAACTAAACCGAAAAAACCGGTTTAATAATAAAACCGAAAAAAACAGGTAAAACGAAAAAAAATAATCCAGTTTTCATACGGTACTGAGTCTACTGACCGAATTTATTAGACGAATTTATATTCGGCTGCAAGTTCACCGTGCCCTGGAAAAAATAATGAACTGAATGGGCCACACGCAGCAAATCTCACGGCTTTTTGGGGTTATTTTGTTACAATTTAGCAATTAGCTAAATAATATTAGATAATAATTTAGATAATCATAGACAAGCAGAATTTAACATCATCAATTGATGATCAACATTGATGATCATACATAATAAAGTTTGAGGAAGCCATTTTTGTATCTGCGCAACGCGCAGATATATTGCTATCGTGTTGTTTGTGTGTGTGTTAACTTTTTGGTGTAACCGCTGACCTGTAATGTGTGCAGTAGTGTGACTTTATATTCCTCGCCATGTTGTATGAACTAAGGAGCGAGACGAAGAACAACATTATTTTCGAAGAAAGTCAATTGCAATGCTGTATGATTGGAGTAGTATGATTCAGGGATACTTTAAAATGATCGCGTCTGACCGTACGCCAAGTGATAGCTTAATAATGCAATTTGATATTTGCGCTCATCTCAGTTCAAATAGATTTTTCTCCGTTGCTATTCTATACGATTTGTTCTAATTTACATATGTTGTACAGAATTTAACGCTCTATCTAATCATACAGGTTTCCCAAATGGCACAAACCTACAGACGATTGATTTACTTTAAATATGACCACGTTCGACCGTACGCCAAGTAAATAGTGTAATAATGCAATTTGATATTTGCGCTCATGTCAGTTCAAGTAGCCTTTTCTCCGTACCTACACACATGGCACGATTCAGGGGTATTTAGACCCGCGGTAGCCGTATTATTGGCCATTGGGATATATCTTCCAGCAGTTAGCCGTTATATTCTATATTTTCGACAAAGTTTTGCACAAAAACATTTCGGAGACAGGGGATATTGCTGATAAACTGGTTAGGTATTTTTAACGTGACTTATAGTAAACTTGTGAGTGTGATCTACCACAGTTTTTGTGAGTCGTGATGAGTCACGATAAAAAATTATTAAGGTCAGAGAACGTGTACTTTCTCTTTAATTATCTTATAAGATCTCGCTAAAATGTTATAAGATCTACGTATAAAAATCTTAAGATTTTTCTTAAGATCTCCAAGATCACACAAGATCTTGACATGATTCTCACAGTGGTGGGTTTGCGCAGATACATGTACGCATAGCGGACCTTTTGTTTATCTACTTTTCTCAGTAATTGTGGGAAATAAAGATGGTTGAAGTTTCTCATCATCTTCATTTTCCTTGAATGCACACTAGAAATGCTATGCAACATTATCCCATACCTACTACAATGAAATACAGAGATAATCTAATTAGCGCGCCTCGAGAATCGCGAGTAAATGGCGCGAGTCACGAGTAAATGGCGCGAGTCGCGACTAAATGGCGCGAGTAGCGACTAAATGGCGCGAGTAAACTTTTGTCGCAAGCTTTTGTTCCGGCTTTAATTTTACCTGGGTCTTTTTCTCCGGTTTTGCTACAGGGGGACAAAGAACCTAAAAAAATAGAAGCAATAATAGATTATTTCAAATTTCCTCAGCGTGTGTTCAGTTCATTACGCACAGATAATGTTATGGACAGCGATGTATCTTCTAAACGCTGTATAAATCGTCTGTCGTTTCTTTATATCGCGCTCCGTCCGACTTACCAATATACTTAGCCGACTTCTATTGATTTTCATGTCGACAATTATTGTGGCCGAATCATCAAGCATTTATTTGTATGGATAAAGCCTTTTAAGATCGTCTTATACCAACAACGTTACAGGCGATGCGAAGTGCGCAGCTCGCGATGCATTAGGCAAATTCTAAAGAACTCAATGACCTGAATAATGAGAATACACTAGAATAGAATCAAACACATTAGAATACATAATTATATTATTAGGCCACCGAGAGCGGCGGCACAAATGACCCAAATTTCTGGTGATGTACAAACATGAAACTTTTCAGTAAACTTTGTCATCGCGTCAATTTGGCCAATTTCTAGCACCTGTTTACAAAGATTACTATGGCTAACACTACGAATAGTGGCGCTTTTAGTGCAAAATAAGACGGAAGTACTTTGTCGTTGAGGTAAGCCAATTAGTTTTTTTAGTTATAACTGTTGCTTAGCCGATGCTGAAGTCAGATGGAGCTGCACAAAGAAGAAATATATCACCGTTTATTAAGCAATATTTGAATTATTGTGTGCTGTCCTTATTATTTACTGTTGAGAATCTCCATTATCATGGTCGTTAATGCGCACGCGCGACACCATCTTGTCCCAAATTTCTGCCAATGTAGCAACATCTATATACTCTTTCCGTAAGAGTTTCAATAATCATAAAAGTTGTTTGAATCCTTACGAAAAGCATCTATATACGCATATTTTTTTGAACAAGGCCACTTTAAAGGTGTAAGACAGATAATCGTAATCCTGCTGATAGAGAGGTAGTTTCGACATACCACAGTTGGACACACAAACTTAATAGTTTTATTCCTAAAATTTAAAAACAGGGGCTTTTCACTTTTGTAGTAAAACATAAACATCTATCAAGAATGTGTATTGGCTGTTTACTATAAGTGCATTTAGTGTGAAATGACGCATAGACGCACGGCGCGCAAAAATTACTTGTTATTTTATATTTGTTTTCTATATACGTTACCTAATAAATGGTATGTGAACGCTGTTTTGTCAATTTGATGCTATATAGCGCGAAAATTAGCATAAATATAACTAGTATCTAAAGTATGAGCTTTGGTAGGGTCTGGCCTTTTTGTGCCTAGCTGGAGGTGGCGGTAATATCTTTTCCGTTGGAAAATATGGTAGTGATGACATACATTGACAGCAAGCTAAGATATTTATCAAATATGGACTAATATTCGGCCACAATAATTGTCGACATGAAAATCGATAGAAGTCGGCTAAGTAATATTGGTACGTTGGATGGAGCGCGAGATAAAGAAACGACAGACGATTACAGCGT
The DNA here is from genome assembly GCA_964035015.1 of Corallium rubrum. Taxonomy (NCBI): domain Eukaryota; kingdom Metazoa; phylum Cnidaria; class Anthozoa; order Scleralcyonacea; family Coralliidae; genus Corallium; species Corallium rubrum. The sequence continues at coordinate 115,241 of CAXIUP010000256.1, read as the reverse complement.
TTAGAAGATACATCATGATCGCTGTCCATTCTCTGTTCGTAAACAACTGAACACACGCTGAGGAAATTTGAGTTAATCTATTATTGCATCTATATTTTAGGCTTTGTCCCCCGGTAGCAAAACCGGAGAAAAAGACCCAGGCAAAATTAAAGCCAGAACAAAAGCTCGCGACAAAAGTTTACTCGCACCATTTAGTCGCTACTCGCGCCATTTAGTCGCTACTCGCGCCATTTACTCGCGACTCGCGCCATTTACTCGCGACTCGCACCATTTACTCGCGACTCGCGAGGCGCGCCAATTAGATTATCTCTGAAATACAAAGTGTGCAACTTGGTTGATGACTGTTAGTTTTACTATTTTTGAATGATACTTGGGCGGTTGGTATGTAGGTTTTCTTAGGCAATTCAAATTGTATTTCTTGAACATCTGTAAGCCAAATAGCAAATACAGTACCAGTATCCACATGTATGCAAGCACGTACCTATCTTTTGATTTATCGTGATTTCTTTTGTTCATATGATTTTTTAATGATTTTTTGTAATTTTTATGAAGGTTGTACGCGATTTAAATCAGTGCTTTTCTCCTCGTATCACATTATCGTGATTGTTTACATTCTACAGTATAGGCCATAAATTTCTTCAGTAAATGATCGATGTGATCGTTACTCTATTGCTATTATATAATGCCGGCTACACGTGTTATATGTAATGCTGTTATTACCTTATTACCTTATTACCATTACTCTATTGCTATATATTATGATACATGTGTTATATGTAAAGTTGTTATTACCTTATTACCTTATTACCATTACTCTATTGCGATATTATGCTACATGTGTTATATGTAAAGTTGTTATTACCTTATTACCATTACTCTATTGCTATATTATGCTACATGTGTTATATGTAAAGTTGTTATTACCTTATTACCTTATTACCATTACTCTATTGCTATATTATGCTACATGTGTTATATGTAAAGTTGTTATTACCTTATTACCATTACTCTATATTTGCGATATTATGCTACACGTGTTATATGTAATGCTGTTATTACCTTATTACCTTATTACCATTACTCTATTGCTATATATTATGCTACATGTGTTATATGTGAAGTTGTTATTACCTTATTACCTTATTACCATTACTCTATTGCTATATTATGCTACATGTGTTATATGTAAAGTTGTTATTACCTTATTACCATTACTCTATATTTGCGATATTATGCTACACGTGTTATATGTAATGCTGTTATTACCTTATTACCTTATTACCATTACTCTATTGCTATATATTATGCTACATGTGTTATATGTAAAGTTGTTATTACCTTATTACCTTATTACCATTACTCTATATTTGCGATATTATGCTACATGTGTTATATGTAAAGTTGTTATTACCTTATTACCTTATTACCATTACTATATTATGCTATATTATGCTAGGCTACATGTGTTATATGTAAAGTTGTTATTACCTTATTACCTTATTACCATTACTCTATTGCTATATCATGCTACATGTGTTATATGTAAAGTTGTTATTACCTTATTACCATTACTCTATTGCTATATTATGCTACATGTGTTATATGTAAAGTTGTTATTACCTTATTACCATTACTATATTGCTATATTATGCTACATATGTTATATGTAAAGTTGTTATTACCTTATTACCTTATTACCATTGCTCTATTGCTATATCATGCTACATGTGTTATATATGTAAAGTTGTTATTACCTTATTACCTTATTACCATTACTCTATTGCTATATTATGCTACATGTGTTATATATGTAAAGTTGTTATTACCTTATTACCTTATTACCATTACTCTATTGCTATATTATGCTACATATGTGATATGTAAAGTTGTTATTACCTTATTACCTTATTACCATTACTCTATTGCTATATTATGCTACATGTGTTATATATGTAAAGTTGTTATTACCTTATTACCTTATTACCATTACTCTATTGCGATAATATGCTACAGTACCGCTCAGAAGTAACCTAACAAAAACCGCGGTCGATCGGCGGTCGATCGGCGGTCGATCCTCGGGTCAACCGCTGATCGACCGCAGGTCATCGGCGGGTCATCGGCGGGTCATCGGCGGGTCATCGGCGGTTCATCCGCGGTCCATCGGCGGTCCATCGGCGGTTGAACCGTAACCGAACCTAACCGAACCGCAGCCGCTGCGGCCCAAGCCGCAAGGTTCGTACCTTCTCGTAACACCGAGAAAAAGTCGCATATTTCCGAAGTTTTGCGTCCTCAATTTTTCGAAGGCAAGGCAAGTCTGTTCACTCTGTTGTGCTGACACTGTCTAATTTGAAATGGGAAAGCTATCTCGCTACGCTAGAGAACGAGTTGTTGCCTTGTGTTCCTCTAACGTTTCAGTTACGAAGATTACTCAGTTATTCGGAGAGGAAGGGATAAAAACATCCCGCTCAGCTGTGAGTCTGTTTCTCTCTCGCTATCGCCAGAGTGTTAGTCTCGATGATGCGCCGCGTAGTGGTAGAAAGCGAATACTCAGTGAAGAGCAGATACAATTTATCGATGGCAAGATGACGGAAAATGATGAACTAACCTTTCATCCTAAATGATGAACTAAGCTCTCAGACACGTCAGGTGGCAATTCCCATGAGGGTAATTCGAAATTCGGCGAGGCTGCAGGCAGGATAAGTATTTGAACAGTGAATAAATACATGCATCACTTGCAATTGGCTGGCCTTTACCGTGGCCCGTGCTCAGACCTTTTCCTCTGTATTTATCGTTGCCACAGGTACCTTTTACAGATAAACCCTTTTTGACACCTTCTGAAGTAAGAGAACTGAAAGTCCAAAAAAATTGATCTCGCCTCAAGTTAATGAACTTACTGGTAAAAAATACGCCGTGGTTATAGTTCCGACACCGGATCTTTAGGTTCGATGGCTATTGATCCGACATTGACATAAATTAAACGCGTGCGAAATACGGTTTATTTTGAACTTAGTGCTTGTCAAATCTTTTCGACAACCAGCACAAGGCCCGACATTATTTAGTCTTTTGAGTTTTGAGCAAAAGGTTAGAAAGAAAACTTAACTGGCGTGGAAAATTTATTCATACTGATGTTTCTCGTCTGAAAGATGCATTGTCGTTGACATTCTCAGTCTTTCAGTCTCTCAAATGATTAAAGTTTAAAAGAAAGCTGCGGTTTCAATACTTAACAGAACCTAGTCTGATTCAAAGCGGAAAACGAAATCTACAGATTGAGCGACTTAATTTAAATTCAATCACGGCCGTAAGTTCGTTAGTATAAACTAACGAACGGCCGTGATTGAATTTAAATTAAGTCGCTCAATCTGTAGATTTCGTTTTCCGCTTTGAATCAGACTAGGTTCTGTTAAGTATTGAAAGTTCGTCGTTTCGGTAACATTAATCTTTCCGTTTCTATATTCGCTTTACTTGCATGAGACAATGATTAGATAGCTTGGCGCTATCGATTTTCCGGCACAATCTCAAAATGAATATAAGAGCCCAGCTCAGTATTTTGATATGGAAACCCATAATAAATTCAAGATATAAATACAGAAAAGTTTAAAGAAAATGTACCATCTTCAGAATAAAAGGTAATTGATTAGATGGGAGTATATATAGGATATGTTTTTAAACATATACATAAAATAAAAATTATACTTTCTGAAGTTGTCGGCTGGTCATGGCTTTTGTCTTTTGATTAAATTACCCGTTGGCGTTGATTATAGTCGATAGTAGCTAGCTCGTGAAACGTGAAATTCAATTTGATCGACGAATAATCTTGCCATTCTTGGCCGTGAATGTTATACAATTTCGGAAATGTTATACAAATTGTCGAATAAGTCAACAACTAACAACGACGGACTTTTTAACTCTTTCCCATCCGAATCGGTCTTTAGTATGTTATTCTGGCTAACGCCAGACGATTTTATTCACCTCTGGGGAAACCCTCGGACAGGAATGAGTTAATATTCAAGTTTAGTCCAGCTTTCATCACCTGACATGCACTGAAAACTTTCCTTGTTGTTTACGTAAAAAGCGCTACAGCCTTGTGTGTCTGCGTAAGCCGTTTTACTTAGTTGCATTGTTCGTTAATATATAGATTATCCTAGCTAGCAATAATAGATTGCTACATGTGCAGTCGGAATAAGTCGGTACTCGTGGTGTTCGGTTAACCGCGGTTTCCCTCTTGCGGTTCACGTAGCGACAACAACCTCACCGCAACCGCACCGCCAACTAACCGCCAGTTAACCGCCAGTTAACCGCAACCGCACCGCCAACTAACCGCCAGTTAACCGCAACCGCACCGCAAACTAACCGCCAGTTAACCGCAACCGCAGTGTTAGGTTATTTCTGAGCGGTACTGTACATGTGTTATATGTAAAGTTGTTATTAGGCCTACCTTATTACCATTACTATATTGCTATATTATGCTACATATGTTATATGTAAAGTTGTTATTACCTTATTACCATTACTATATTTTGCTATATTTTGCTGCATGTGTTATATGTAAAGTTGTTATTACCTTATATATATTATTATGCAATCTATTAGCAATTTGGAGTGTTCATCGCTTTCCCTTCAATAAGGGAAAACTGAGGTCTAAGTGAACATTTCAACGAAGAAAAACTAAGGGAACATTTCAGTTGCAAGGAAATTAAGTGAACATTGCATACACATGCAAGAAAACCAAGTGTGTATTGCACGCATGTATAAGATGCACACCAATACCATTACATGTAGCACATTTCCATGCAAACCCTTATTACCTTATTAACGGTAATAAGAAAAAAAATGTGAAAGTGCTAGCCTAATTTTAGGCATCATTTGATTGTTCGTATACTAACACTCATCATAACTGCCATATCTCTTGTACTAAAATGCCTTTCAATAAAAAATTCAATTTGCTCTTTAGGAATAATGAATCTTGGCCGGCCTTGCCTTCCCGAGAAAACTCTATTGGGTGTAGAAACAGGATTACAATGGTGTATTAGTGAGTCCCGTGCTCTCCCAATTAAATCGACAAGTAATGGGCAGTCATACAAGTAACGTGCCAATATCCCATGTAACCAGTCTAACCTGAAATGCAGAGCGTCGATGGTGTTTGGATCTAAATTCCCCCTTTCTAACTGCCGAATACAGTGCAACAAATTCTCTGCTATGGTTCTGTTGATATCCGCCATGTTTAGCGCAGACAAACAAAAAATGGCGGGAACGTCAAATAGTAGTTACCAGTCTTCTGTTGAGTGGAACAGAAAATTCAGTTTGTCACAAAATAGGACATGGAACAGGAAATGCGGATTTTCTGTCGTGTCCTATTTTGTGATACATTGGATTTTCTGTTGTGTTCTATTTTGTGCTAAAGTGAATTTTTTTATGCCATATAAATAGCAGTTTTAGTTTCTCAAGAAATGCAGGTAAGCACAAAATAGTTTTAAGCAACGTTAAATTCATTCTAGCAGAAAACTAAACGATCCATAAAATTCAACCTAACTCAGAAAAATCAGTAGTTAATTTTGACGGGAATCACCCACCATAAAAAGCAACGTCGCTATGAACGCTTGGCTGCCACAAGCCAGTTATTAACACTTCACCGTGCGCATTTGAACCATAAATTAGTATGGAATGATGCCAGTCTCTAAAGTTAGCTGCTCATCACGCTAATCTGCTGGGTGAAGCTATAAGCTTCATAGCTTAAGAGATATAGTAACTTTTATGGTCAAAGCTAATGTGTACTTTTTTTTTGCCTAAAGTGAAGAGGGCATTTTGTTATGTAAGTCGTGAAATTTTTAGGGAATTGCAATAGCAGGAACTTTTTTTATAAACGATTTTATAAAAATTAGGTCAGTCCGCCATTTTGTCTAAATTTTTAACGCGCAATACAGGAGGATGTCGAAAAAAAATATTCATGTTCCATACAGGAGGATGCCTAATAAAAAATATTCATGTCATACATATATTGTATGCCATGACATGGCAACGGGACAAGGACAACGGGACAAGGACAACGGGACAAGGACAACGGGACAAGGACAACGGGACAAGGACAACGGGACAAGGACAACGGGACAAGGACAACGGGACAAGGACAACGGGACAAGGACAACGGGACAAGGACAACGGGACAAGGACAACGGGACAAGGACAACGGGACAAGGACAACGGGACAAGGACAACGGGACAAGGACAACGGGACAAGGACAACGGGACAAGGACAACGGGACAAGGACAACGGGACAAGGACAACGGGACAAGGACAACGGGACAAGGACAACGGGACAAGGACAACGGGACAAGGACAACGGGACAAGGACAACGGGACAAGGACAACGGGACAAGGACAACGGGACAAGGACAACCGGACAAGGACAACGGGACAAGGACAACCGGACAAGGACAACCGGACAAGGACAACCGGACAAGGACAACCGGACAAGGACAACCGGACAAGGACAACCGGACAAGGACAACCGGACAAGGACAACCGGACAAGGACAACCGGACAAGGACAACCGGACAAGGACAACCGGACAAGGACAACCGGACAAGGACAACCGGACAAGGACAACCGGACAAGGACAACCGGACAGGGACAACCGGACAGGGACAACCGGACAGGGACAACCGGACAAGGACAACCGGACAAGGACAACCAGACAAGGACAACGACAACTCGACAACTGGACAAGGACTGTCCGGGAGAAAGTTGAAAATTGCTCTACCCCTCTTAAACCCAACGGTAGACCTGGCCATTTTGCGAATTTTTTGCAAATCTTGGGTGTGCTGTGCCACACACGAAACAAACAAAAAAAGGAGAAGAAAACGGGACAAGGGCAACGGGACAAGGACAAGGAGACAAGGAAAAAGGGACAAGGGGACAAGGAAAAGGAGACAAGGAGAACGGGACAACGGGACAACGGCATTGGGACAAGGACAAACGGACAAGGAAAACGGGACAATTTTTTATCAAATTGCAATAATAGCAACTTTTTTACAGACAATTTTATAAAAATTAGAAAATTCAGTCCGCCATTTTTTTTATTTTGACAAGGTTGTTCCTAAAGTTGTTTGCGGTCCGCTTATGAATTATTTGTTATTATATACATTTTACACAATAAACAAGAGTGAGTATATTATAACAGTTACCAGGGGTGTCAGGAGCGGGGGACCGCAGCGGGGACACTTTTGGACGGGGGGTGAGGGCAGTATGTTTGAGCTCCCCACTTTTTCACAAGGGGAGTAATGAACGACAAAGTTATGATTAACAAAATATGCAAGAAAACAATTTTTAAACATAGTAAAACAAAAATAAAATGAAATCGCTGTTGAATTAAATATTATTTCAGAAAATTTCTCAATCTACTCCTAGCGTGACATTGTCTGACCCTTGACAAAATAATAGGCGTACATGAAGTAGTTTGTCTGAGACTGCTGACTGCATGCCCTGACCCTTGACAAAATAATAGGCATACATGAAGTAGTTTGTTTGAGACTGCTGACTTGCACGCTGGCTCAGAAAATCAGTCCGCCATCTTGTTTTATTTTAACAAGGTTATTCTCACAATTGACGTGAATAAATTGGAAAGTACTTAGATGAAATTCAGGTACTTGTTAATTAGAGATAGTTTTGCACTTGAAATCGTGGCTTAGCACTTAGTAATACTGTGATTTAAAGTACGAATTTAATATATATTTGCGTGAGGGAAGTGACTTAGAACACTGTTCATTTTTGAACAAAACATTCTATTTGTCACTTGCTGAAATTAAACAAATCATTGGAGAATTGTTATCGACTGTTACTCTCACATTTAACTTAGTAAAATAGAGAGCGATATGATGTATTTGTTTTAATAAAAATACCTAGTATACTGTACTCGTTCAGATTAGACAAAATATTTGACAATTGATATCTGCAGTACTGTTATAACCTTTCAAGTGCTTTAAATTACAAACCTTTGAAATGTTAACTATTCTTCTCAAACAGTTTTATCGGTGATAATTTTATACATTTCTTGGTACTACGTACTCTTCTTAAACAGTTATATTTTGGGAAATATTGTAATCTTTCAAGGTTGTGAAAAGCTATTTACATAAAAATTATTGAACATTTAACTTAGTAAAAATACAGAGAAATATTCCGTATCTCTTAGGAGAAAATATCAAGTATTTTTTACTTGGTGAAATGAAAAAACATTAAAATATTAATTTCAACTTTATCTTCTTTAGTGTTTCAAGATACTCTGGAAAATTTAATTTTAATAAAAGGTATATAAGGTATGTACATTTTATTTCAGCGTTTCTAAACAGTTACCAATACATTGTATCTCCCATCACACATTGATAAACAAGCAATAAAGAAATTTTAAAATTGAAATTGCTTCCCTATTTCAAATTTGAACTGATATAACTAATTCACTTTACTTGACAGGTATCGCATAATTTACTTGAACAATAATGGCTAAGTCATGGGGTGATGACGACGCATCGACGTACTGGGGAAATAGACCTTTACACCTTTTAGGAAGTTATAATAACCTAGAAAACAATGTAGCGGATTATATCATTGAACGAGAGTCGCGCACGCAACGCGAACAGAGGGAACGTGCTGCCTTTTTGGAAGAGTGGGAAATACAACCAACAGTTACTAAGGGATAGCATAACTGATATATCTAATGCATTAACGTTTTGGGCCAAAAATTGTTCATGGCATTACTGTGAGCAATGCAATTCTCTCTCCACTGTCAAGCTAATGCCGACATTTGAAAAAAAAAATCGCCCAAAACGTACAGTTGCATGCCAATGTAAGACAAATCGGTATATTGTGCCACGTATTCACTTAATTCCACCAGTACTTCGAAATCTCTCGAAGGAAAACATTAAAACACTACGACCTTTCGAGTTAGACTGTGGACAATATCAACGTGAGGCGCACGGCTATAGAGTAAAGACGGGAATGATCAAAATAAATATCTCTGATGTTTCTGTTGAAGACAAAATTCAAGCAATCACATGCCGAGAGGAGCGTAAAAAATGCGAACAAGCATACGTATATTTAATTAATTCAGACACGTCTGCGTACTCCGGGTTTATAAAAATGCGTGACGAAATGGTTAGAAATACTGACACTTTTAATGCATTTGACATGAAGAAAACTCAGGGTATTGAGTGTGCGTTGTGGCCTAATCTGTATCCTTTCACTGAGTGGTGCGAAAGCACCTTGTGTGGAAAGACTTCTCGGCACAGTGCCAAAGTGGCATTTATGGTCAAAGTCATGTCTGAGATACTAGATTATTCGCTAGATTTTGAATTACTGCATTTCCAGTATGACAGGTGGTTGTATAAAGTGGTGAGCGGCGCTGTCAATACCGCGCGTTTCTCTAACTGCTCGCCGGCTCGCGTGTTAGATACAAAAACGTTCTCACCTACTTACTGGCAATGGCAACACCGTTTTCTACTTGATGCAGTTAGCCAGTTTGGTTGGCCAGATGTCTTTATTACAATCAGTCCATTCGAATGGCCCTTTCCTTTTCCCACATGGTTGGAAAATGCCAGGACAAAGACTGGTAAAGGGCCAACGCAAATGGCTAGTTTTGAAACAATGCACATTGCCAATGTACTGGAGCAAATCGTGAGAGGTTACCTTTGTGGCAGCAATAGTAATAGATGGTCTAAGCACGTTTTTAGCTATAACAGACTTGCCACTAAGTCCAATGTTAAAACATATTTTTACCGTTTCGAGTTCCAACAAAGAGGTACAGTCCACCTCCATTTGCTTGCTTGGATTCATGACATCACCAAAATACAACACAAATTGATTAGACCTGATATTCCGCATGATCATAAAAATTTAGCCTATCTAGTCCACAAATTACAGCCGTCAAACCAGCATGCACACTCTTTAAAATTTCAACCTGAGGATTCGTATTTTTCCACGAATGAAGGTTCAACCTGTTTGAACTTAAAACATCCAGCAAAAGAATTTGCATTAAAGTTGCGAGCATACATCTCCACAATAACACCAACTCTACAATGTAACATGGATTTCCAAACAACAGATGGGAAATCTATGCTTTTACGATATGTCTCATCATATGTCACCAAGACACATGATACAATTAACATTGATAGTTATACTCGTCTAAACTGCAAGGCCGCCAGGCAGCTATTAGGCATCTTCTAAGATCGAAACCTGCTGAACCAGAAATGTGGATATCGCTGTCTTCCAAAAAGGTTGCATGGACACAAAGTCGAACAAAACGTTTCACCCCACCCACTACTGACTCGTTTACTACAGACAAAACGGTACAGAAATATTGGCAACGTGACGAGGTACATGCCTCAAAAAACCTTCTTCAATGGCTGCGCGCTGTAGACCATGGAGGAAAACAGTGCAACGCATACAAAACGGGAACTACTTTGCTTGGGGTAAAAACCTTATCTATTTTTAATATAGAACACTTCTTCCAATATATGCTAAATAACAAAGCGCACCGAAACACCCATGAAATTATGCACCCGCAACATGAACACATACCTAAAAGACTGCAATGGTTCGCTGCATGCACGCACTTTTTCCCAAACATATGGAAAAATGCAGAAAGTCTAAAAAATTACTTACAGCTGCAAGGACATCGTGACTCGTACATTGAAACAATCATATCCTATGTGCAAAGCCAGCAAGATCTTTACCACCTCTGGCAAAACCCAAATTATCTCATCAGCTCACTTGTCTCACGTTGCGCCATGTCAAACTACTAACATAGTAGAGCTTGATGGGCAACAGTTAGCTATTAAAAAGCATGTTAATATAGCTATCCAGAAACGAATGCAACATTACTGTGGAGACAGTTACATAAATTTTCACCACGCCTCTGAAGACGAAGAATCCCATAGTGACAACGTTTCTGATCCCATTGATGAGGAACCTATGCCATATGACCCTTCGAACGAGAGTACTATAGAATGGGTAAAGCCAATTTTAATTACGGGGAAACCGGGCACAGGAAAATCTTTAACAATTCGAGTAAGTATAACAGAACTTCTTTCGTTACATGCCAGTGTTCTAGTTGCAAGCCCAACTGGTTTTTTGTCTACTGTTTTCAAATCGCAGCTCGGGGATGATGTAACTTGTGAAACTGTCCATGCTGCATTCAAGTACCCTGTAGACCTCAATGAGGTACCGACCGTCAACTGGAACTTATCCCAGTATGATCTCATCGTTATTGATGAAATTTCTATGATACCGAACACAATTTTTGATCACGTTATGGCTACTCTTAACAAACTAATTTTTAGACCAGTTTTTGTAGTCCTGGGAGATAGCTGTCAACAGCAACCGTTTTCCACCATCGGAAAACAAACGTTACCTGTCACTAGTCCCCTATATAATCGTGATTTCATTAATAACAGCTATCACTACAATCTTACAAGTCAACATCGAGTTGGCGATGAGCAATACCTTAAATTCTTAGATCATATCAGGAATTGGAGGCCAACTCAGGAGACACTAGACGAAATCCAACAGGGTCGGGTACTTTGTGAAAGTGGGGACATCCGCGCATGTGACCTTCGTGGTGCACTGGAAAGAGACGCAGACATGACCATTTTAACATTCGCAAAAAAAGCAGCGGACAGCATAAACGATCTGGAAGCCAGTCAACTCGGCCCATTAACCAACTCGGCCCATACCAACCCGGCCCACGTGCATGCCATCTCGGCCCAGCACTCGGCCCACGCGCATGCCATCTCGGCCCACGTACATGTCATGCATTCCTGTTCCGCAGAGAACATATTTCATTGCCGAAAATATCATTTCACAAGATAACAGTACCTCTTGGTCCTCTTGGTTTTCAGTTAGCTTTCGATTTTCGCTAGCTCTCTCAAACGCTGAATTTGAACACATGCAGGCATCAGGAGTAAACTGCTTTTAGCATAATCTGCTCCTATTTTAGTATTTAGAACATGGTCATCTCGTCGATTCATCCTATCAAAACCCATTATTATTCTTCTGCTCTATTTCTTACTGAGTATATAGAATTCTGAAAAAAAATAATTTTTTTGCCCGATTTTAAGCGAGTAACTTAATAACTCGGTCGTAAGGATTACGTTTCATTTTAGCTAGCAAAATACACCGCTATGCCCGATAAATGTATTGTTTGATTTAAAATTATTAAGTGAGCCGAGTTGGTTTTTGACTGAGCCGAGTTGGCACGTGATTGGGCCGAGTTGGTTTTTGACTGGGCCGAGTCAGCATAATCGTTGGGCCGAGTTAGTACTTGACTGGGCCGAGTTGGTGGTCCGAGTCAGGGAAACGCTGTTCAGTGCTGAAGAACCCCTAGCAAATGTTAAAATGGACTGCGATCTTCCTCCAACACCAATTCAGAAAGGGATGCGCGTCACAATTACACAAAATAGGGATAGAGCAAACAATGTTGTTAATGGTCAAAATGCACTAATCCACATAGTGCAAAACAATACAATTTTTGTCAAACTACCAAATAACAGTATCCAACCAATTTACATTATCACGGATATAAAAGGTGGGGCATCAAAGACGTTCTACCCATTAATGGCTTACGCAAACACTATGTGTAAAGCACAAGGACAAACTCTACAGAAAGTTGCACTTTGGTTTGATATTGACAACACACCACCAGGGACTGCTTATGTTGCAATGTCTCGTGTTAAACAACTTGATGACATTTATTTCATTACGATATTAAAACCGAAATTTTTTACACCAGTTTCATGGGTTCTGACATAGAATTTCCGCATTTTGGGTTGATTCCGGTCACCTCTCATTTTTTTTTATTCTGATAAATACAGCTTGTTTGTTGGCTTATATTCCTTAAACATATTCCATTAAAATATTTTAACATATCTAAAAAGCTATTATTCTAATATATACTTACCCACGTTATTTAGAATAAATAATTACCCATCTGCAATTTAAACATAAAAACATATTAAACACTGTACATATGAAGAAAAAGTAAAGTAAATTCGATTTCGTCAATAATCTTTCTCTTTTGTATAAATTACGCACCTGAAGGATCACTGTCTTCATAAAACTATACCTGCTTTAACACTTTCTCCTTTTCCCTTTATTCTTAGATGTTTCGACAAGGAAAGTACACCAAAAGAAAAGAACATACCCCGAAAGGAGTAAATTATTTTCATCACTTTCCCTCAAACTTTTTAATCCCATACGGTCTGGCCAAAGATTCCCCAGACGAGGACACCTTAAGTCGCAGACTAAACAGTGGGTGTTGCGAGTGGTATAACCGTCCTGGAATCGCCATGAGCGAAATGGCTGCCACGGTATCAGAAAATTTGGAGTATCTACAGAATTGCGGGTCTGCTATGCTCAGAGGAAAAGTCATCTCGAAAACATTGCGAAATAGTCAATCTTTTTTGAAATCTTTGGAGCGGCTAAACACTCATCCCAAGCAGATACCCCCCGATACAAGTGATGTAAATACAACATCTTGCCAGCCGCTTTATGCTCAGACCAAGGACAAATCCACGCCAATTGATGTCAAAACAATGCTAAAGGTATTTTACGATGAAGATTCAAATCTTCCATCCTTGATGGATGAGTTTTTTAAAATTGGGGCTGCAATGTTCACGACTGCAATTCATTTTAAGGTGGCCAAGCATTTGCTTAGCAACCCAGCTGAATATGCGGCCTCGCTTACTTCAAGTGATCAACGTAGTCTAGAATTTAAAGTGCTTATAACCCCAAAATGGGTTTTTGGTGATTCGGATAGAGCTTAAAAAGTTAGTTAATAAGTTCTAGATTAGATTTTGATTTAGACTTTTAGTTTCGAAGATATAACGGCTCAAAGTGACTATTTAAAAAAAAAAGTTGCGCCTGCGGGGGCCTGGATCCCAGGAACGCATCGATTTCACTCTACTATAAAATCAATGGAGTTTTCTTCTAGTCGAACTGAAAGACCAGCTATTTTTCAATAAATATAGAAAATGTCTAGTTCAAATTCATTCTCGAGTGCGTATAGCAACCCTGAGCTTGAATTACCATATGAAATGGAGGGTGAACGGGAAGAAATCGTTTCAAATTTCGAAGTTGAAGTTGACGATGAAGGGGACCAAGTCGATCCTAATATAGACATGGAGTCTGGAGGTTGCATGGAGGCATACTTTGACGAACCCATTGCGAATGAAATTTGGCTCGCAATTTGTGGAAACTGTAGCATTGAGCTTCTGGAGAATTTGAAAGAATGCTGGTGTTGTAAAGAAATCGAAAAGTGTGTGGAAAGTCTGGCGACCTTGTGTGATGACTCTGGAAGTCAGGAACCAAAATGCATCGTGGATCATCCTGGATTTTCAGCAGTTTGCCTGAACAGATGGTCATTAGAGATAGCTGCTGATAACTTCGAAACCCGAGATGGTCATCGGTATAAGCAAAGTGGCTCAAAAGAAAGGTAAATACTACACTTTTTTATACTTTATAATACACCTGCATGGTCATGAAACCATACAGCAAACTACATAATATGTAGCAAAATTACATGTATATACAGTATAGTTCATTGAATTGGCCAGAGTGCAGTCCCACTTGAGGTTTGAGCAGTGCTAAGTGGCGAAATGTAGCCTGTCATCAACAGCTGGTGCATAATATTGAATGTTCAGTTTTGTATGCTGTCTAAATAGATGTTTCAAGCAAAGATCATACTCAGATTATTGTACATGTGGAGACAACGTGTAAATCACCTATATTGTCAATTTAGATTTCTTCTAAATTGACAATATAGGTGATTTACACGTTGTAAATCACCTATATTGTCTGGGCTTGGTACTGCCACTGGTTCCACATCCCTGACTGCCAGATGGAACATCAGAAACTAAAATAATAATAATAATATAAATGTCACAAATAGCATGTTGTCAACTTTAACCTGTCAATGTACTGTACTATTGTTTTGAAGTCACAAGGTTTGTGGTGTTCATGAATTTTGCTAATGGATATTTCTTGCTGGTTCAAGCTGCATCTTTGAAACATAATAATACCTGGATTTGTTGGAGGCACATCCTCAAGTTGCATGGTATCTCTTGCTTTTTTCTTCTGAATTTCTTCTGCTCTTGGCTGCTTATCAAGCATGGTATTCTTGGGAAGAGGTGTATGGTGGCCGATAACTGCCAATAATGTTTTCTAATATTTTTTTGTCAAAGTAAAATCAATTAAAAAACAAACAAACTCAAAACACATTGTAAATCGATTCAAAATAAAAGTAAATGAAAAGTAAAGTAAAATCAATTGAAATGAAAACAAATGTTTTATAAAAGAAAATTTCAGCTTGGCCCAACGCTGCCAATACCATCATGCTTTGTTGTAACGTTAATTTGCATGATATGCGCACGCGCATCTTCCATAACATTTAAAAATGGCGGAGGCGTGGAAGAAGCTTAAAGATAAAGTCAAAGCGAAAAGAACGAAGACAAGTTTGCCGGAGACTCAGCGTCGTCCAAAGGGAGAAGAGCTCACAGTACAGCGCCTGTCTGCTCAGGTTTCAGGAAAAGCACAAAAGTACAGTCGCATGGGACCTCGCGAATTCGTCCCTTTTCCAGATGAGATGGATTTTAATCTTGAGAATATAAAAAGTGCTTGCGTGAAGTATTTTTCACCTTCTATTGGCAAAGATGTCGTGTGTGATGTGCTTGCTGCAGAACAAGGCCCGTCCTGTAAATCAGTAAGCCAGATTCCGGATTTAAAGGTTGTTTACGTCAGATTTATTCCAGCATGCAGCAGCAGCACAAATATTACATCTTCGCATGGTGATCCAATGTCAATGAAGAACGACAAGGCCCATAATAAGAGGAAAGCAGATAATGATACTGACGACTTGGTAGTAACATTTGATGGTAAGGTATCGCATTCTAAAATCAAGTCTAGCCCCAGTAAATTTCTGAGACCAGGTGAGGGCATGTCTCCTGCAGCTGCAAGCAAATGTGTCCCAAAAAGTTTGTCAATATCAGACATGATAAAGCTTGGCAAGCTTAACAAATCTACTGTAACGACGCTAATCACCCTGTACCAGTTTAACATGGAAATCCTAGCATGGTCAAAAGTTCCCATAACCGTGGAATTTTTAGAAGAAAAAAATATCTTAGGATCCGGAGGTTTCAGGAAAGCTTTCAAGGCAACATCACAGCACAAAGATTTTCGCAACGCAAGTTGGGTCATTAAAAGATATCACCCTGAGGCTTTACAGTGTATTTCAGATACAGGTCAGACACCCGAAGAGCACAACCGCAAAGTTGTCCAGATGCACCTCCTGGCAAGGAACTTTGCTATGCAACTTAAAGAGCAAATTACAAAGAGCTGTGAATCAACAAATGTGTTTGGTGACTTCCTGAAGTACAGGAAAATTTTCCATGGGGAAACAGATCAAAATGAATATGTCACAGTAGAGGAATTCATACCTGGAGATTTCACAAAGTATATCAATAACACTGGTTTGATATGTGCTGATCCCTCAGATGTTATTGGCCAGAAAGCTGAATGTTTAACTCATTTTTCATATCATAAGACGGATAAACAATTGATGCTCGTTGATATCCAAGGTAATGGGCATGATTTATTCGATCCAGAGATTGCTTCTACTGAACTTGTAGACGATGAAAAGAATTATCTATACTGCACTGGAAACCTCTCAGATATGGCTATTTCTACATTCATCAGAGAACACAAGTGCAATAAATTTTGTGCTCTTGCTGAACTTCCTCCCCTACAGAAATAAAGTGTGTACTTGATAAATGAAATGACCTTGTAAGAGACCAAAACATTTGCATTCTCTACAACTAACATGTCTGACTGATGATATAGTTCTAACAATTTTATGGATGCTACTGTACAATGTATAATCTACTGTATGAGCAGATTGACATTTTGTTGTTTTTTAATTTTATAATAGTTTTGTTAGAGTTAAATAAAATTATTAATATGATTGACATATTTAGGTGCTGTACAATTGTTTCCAGTGAAGGAAAAGATACTGTACATTCATACATCCAGTATTTATTTAAGGTTTTTATTGACTTATTTTGTTATCAAGCTCCACAATAAAGGATTTGTGTTTGGTTTTTGTTATTTTGCCAAAAGACCACCCATTATAATTTCTAAACTATGTTTGACAGTCTAAAATGTTGTTTTAAGAAAACAAATGCATCTTTACATTCTGAAGGCTTCAAATACTTTATATCAATAATTCTTTCACACTCTTGTCTAAACTCAGTTGTGAGGTAATCATCAGGTACATCAAGGACTCCAGATTCAACTGCAACATCTTCAAGTTGATCCTCTGTCAATTGTATACCTAAAAATAAAAAAAAGAAGATATTACTGCAAGAAAATATTGCAAGTAAATCTATTACTGTATACAGTACTAAAGTAGTATTTCATAAGCAGTCCTGTCGTTGTGGAATAAGTACATTCTTCCTGTGAATAGTAACCATGTCATTATTTAATCATTATCCTTTTGCAGAGTTGTACAATCCATGTCCCCCCAAACACAACCCTAGCCTGTATACTAAATTCACTAAGCTGGCTTAAATTTCTTTTACACTAGACTACACATAATTTAATTAGGGTCATAGGTTCATTGGGCTTATGAAAACTGATAAAATTAGCCAAAGGAGATTTGGATGGTTCATAAAAACAACTGTTTTTACACAGTGTTGCAAAATGATAATTTTATATTTGAGTTGTGAAAACAACATTACAAGTATATAATTGAATAAATTATTTTTCAACCATGAGAAGATAAGATTTATATCTTAAAGCCACCAATGACATCATCAATATATTTACTAGTGTAGATATGGGAAATATCCCAATAGTAATTTTCCATGTTGTAAGGAATGTTCTTCGAACCATATCACTCAGAAAAATTTCTGAGTTCCCAAGTAGGAATCGAACCCATGACCTGATTGCCAGTGAGATGCTGTTACCATTGAGCTATTGAGACTTAGATAGTAGGACACAGGTCAGGATTCGATGTTGGACATTTTTACTGCTAAGCTCGGATGTATACGTCCAAGCTAGCATGAATATATACCTACATCTTAGTAATTTTCTAGTAAAACATGCATGCATATATGTGTATTAATCAAAGAATAAGTCATACCACAGTCCTGCAAACCATACTTTTCAGGGAAGCTGTAGATATGGTTGGGGATACCATCAGGAAGGACAGTGTCTTTCTGGGCACGAATCCGATGTACATTCCAAATTGTGTCCTTGAAATCATTTACCTCTTTCTGAACAATCGGGATCATGATAAAGGCAAGAAGCATCCTTTAAATTTAACAAATATGTATTTCAAAGTAAAATTATTTAAAGCAGTCCTTGGATAAACAAAATACAAGGATAAATACAGTACTTAAATGTTGCTGTAATCTTTGTTAGTAAGAAAATGGATTATTAAATATATAAGTATAGAACGAAAAAAAAGACTTGGATAAATGATGCTGCATAATGTTACATTTCACTATCAAAATGCAGTTTATGCACTTTTAAGTTACTGGTACGTAACTTCATAAATTATAAACTCATTATACACAACTATATTTGCATTTTATGTTGATCACAATAACCAAATGGGAATATATGCAGCAATATAGCTATTAATTGCCTACAGCATTGCAAATGATAATCTGTCTGAAAATTTTAATTGTTGTCATGCTGGTAGCAAAGACAAAAAGTTGTACAAACCTGTCAACATTATCATGAGGGTTGTAATGACCTTGATCTTTAAGCCAGTTAAGCTGTACTTTGAAAATTTTTTCAAGTTTTTCATGGAGCTCTCTCCACCATCTCTCAATCTAAGATACAATTAGTCAATTGAGTTTACAAATTTAATAAGCAACATTCACTCAACACAATCGCAGACATAAGCAAATAGTTAGGGGTTAATTAAGGCTGAAAATGTCATGAAGTTTGCTGTTAAAGCTAGCTATGCCACTGTTCAATATATATCGATAAATCAGGGGTCCTAAGAAAAATTTAGAACTGCCCATACAGTGTATTCCAAATTTGTCGCTAGTCAGCATGCCATCCCCCCCTCCTCCCCCAGGAAAGTTCTGAAATTTGGTCTCAGGGATGGCATTTCCAGCATTCTGATGGCACTTTGGAGCAAAATTTTAAAAGTTTTAAATCATGTTTTTAATGAAACATTCTATCATTTTTGAAATAGACTTTGTAAGTTCTAGAGTAGCTAGGTAATTTTGAGGGTCACAGGCTTGTCAGTTCTGTACCTATTTAAATAGCCTCAGTAAATAAACTATTATTATTAATATTTATTAATATTATTATAGTACTTGATGCTTTTTATTCAGGTAACAAAACCTAAAACCAAACCCTTCATTGTAGGAACCTGGTATAGACCACCAGGAACAACAATTGAAACTATAAATAATTTTGAAATGGTTCTTGAAAATTTAGAAGTTTATAATATGGAAGTAAATATTATAGGTGATCTAAATTGTAATGTTGGAGCCTCACCACCAGATCATAAAACTATAAAATTATTGGATATTTGCAATATGTATCAGTATAGCCAATTAATTGAGCAGCCTACACGTATTACTAAGGACACATCTTCCATAATTGACTTATTTTTAACAAATGATCCCCTCAAATACTCTCATATTGGAGTGTCAAATATTGGATTGAGTGATCATAGTCTTATATATGCAATAAGAAATATTTGTATTTCAAAATCAAGTCCTAAATTAGTAAAATGCAGATGCTTTAGAAAATTTGATCCTTTGAAATTCAGAAATGATCTCGCTATAGCCCCCTGGCATCTTATAGAGATTGAAAACAATCCAGATAGAGCATGGAACATATGGCAGCAGATGTTTTTGGACACTGCTGATAAACATGCACCATGTAAGACAAAGAGAATTCGGGGAAAACCCTCACCATGGATCACACATGAACTAAAAAAACAAATATTTGAAAGAGACAAATCCAAAAAAGTAGCTTTGAAATTTTCTTCTGATGAAAATTGGGCAAACTACAAATTTCTAAAAAACAAAGTTAACTATGATATTAAAACAGCAAAAACTGACTATTTTAATAATTATTTTAAAGCAAATTATGGAGATATCAGGAAAACCTGGAAAGGAATCAACAAAGTAATAGGAAATGAACCCAAGACCACCAAAATAAATAAACTTGATATAGGGAATATTACATATAATACCCCTAGTGATATTAGTGCAAGCTTAAACAAACATTTCTCTGAAATTGGACCTTCTCTAGCTTCAAAGATACCTGATACTCCTTCTAATTTTAAAGATTGTATCACTCCTTCAAATCATACATTTACTTTAGAACAAACTTCTTGTGAAGTGATATTACATTTAATCAACAAATTGCCCAACAATAAAGCTACTGGGCTTGATGACATATCTAGTCGCCTATTAAAGGAAGCTGCTCCTGTAGTTATACAATCCTTAACATATATAATTAATCTATCAATCACCACTGGAATTTTCCCCAATGCATGGAAACTCGCAAAGGTCTTGCCAATTTTCAAAGAAGATAACCGGGCTGATCCCAATAACTATAGACCAATCTCTGTCCTACCTATTATAAGTAAACTGATTGAAAAGATTGTATTCAATCAGCTTTATGCTTATTTAAATGAAAATAATCTTTTAACTGAATCTCAATCAGGTTTCAGACCTATGTTTTCCACTGAAACAACATTACTTGAAAGTACCAATGAATGGTACAATAATATTGATGACAACCTCTTAAATGGTGTGATATTTCTGGATCTAAAAAAAGCTTTCGACACCATGGACCACTCAATTATGATAAAAAAGCTAGAACTTTATGGAGTAAGGTTTGAATCTCTTGATTGGTTTAAATCTTACCTAACTGAAAGAAGACAGCAAACCTTGGTTAATGGAGTGCTGTCAGATGTTTGTTCATTAAATTGTGGAATACCACAAGGGTCCATTCTAGGACCACTACTATTTATTCTATATATAAATGATCTCCCTTCATGTAAATTGTTTTCAAAACCTAGAATGTATGCAGATGATACCACCATGACTTCAGCAAATGCAGATGCAAATATCCTTAATGCTCAAATGACTCATGATATCAATGTGATTCATGAATGGTTAAAAGCAAACAAATTAACCTTAAATGTTGGGAAAACAAAGTACATGATAATAGGGAGTCAGTTTATGCTATCTCAAATACCAAAAGATTTTAAGATACAGATTAACAATGTATCCCTTAAAAGAGAAACAAAGTATAAATCTCTTGGGATCCATATAGATGAAAGTCTAACGTGGAAAACACATATCGACATAGTTTCCAAGAAAACTTCTGCAGGTCTTGCAGTTTTGAAGCGTGTAAGCCCAACGATACCATTTGAGACAAGATTAAATATGTACAAGGCACTGATCTTGCCATATTTTGATTATTGCAGCCCTGTATGGGGCAACATTGGGAAAGGTCTATCTGAAAGACTCCAAAAATTGCAAAATAGGGCTGCAAGGATAGTGACACTCTCAAGTTATGAGATAAATAGTCACTCTAATGAAATACTGGATGATCTGGGTTGGGAAATACTAGAACACAGAAGAAGTATGCAACTTGCTGTGCTAATGTACAAAATCTACAACAACCTTTCTCCATTGTACTTGAGGAAGATTTTTGCAAAAACGTCAAATGTACATTCTTACAATGTGAGAAATTCTGGAAAAAATCTACACATTCCTAGATATAAATCCGAAAAAGGAAAATGTAGCCTTCAATATAGGGGCTCTGTCCTTTGGAATAAAATCCCTGTTGAGGTTAGAGATAAAACTAACCTACGCTCATTTAAACTGGGTTTGACAAAAACTTGAAAATAATCTGTAAATATTCTTCACTTTAAATTTATTGTTAGCTTAATAATAGTTTAGTTAAGTTTTTATATACTTTATAAATTTATATATGTATATGTATGTATATATATATGTATATATATATGTATGTATGTGTATGTATATATATATATATATATATATATGTGTATGTATATATGTATGTATGTGTATATGTATATATATATTTATATATATATTTCTTATTTTAATTTTGTAACACGGCTCTCTGGAAGACCATTTATGTAAAATGAAGCGATACCGTGTTTATTAAATAAAGATTATGATGATGATGATGATGATGACTAGTGTATTCAATTTTGTTGAGAATCTTTCACCAAGATTTTTTCCAAAAAACCCAAAAAAAACTCCTTTAGTTAATTTTAGAACTGCCCATTTTATAATTTAGAACTGCCCATTTTATATTTAGAACTGCCCATTTTGGAAAATGGGACACCTTTAATAGTATGACCCCTGCAATGAATAGATAGCAAGTGACATAGGCAATCATGCAGATTACATCATTTGTAATATAGTATATATATACACACACTATAATACAGTACTAGTATACAATTAATATACCTGGTTAGAAGTCGAGGGACCGTACAAAACAGAATCTTCTGGCTCAACATCATCAGTGTGATTCATTCGAAGAAAAGCATGAATTGTTGCCATTACACCTGTTTCAGAGCCTCTGTCAAGCCGCAACATTGATGCCATAACTTTAGCATCTAACAGGTATTCCAGATACCAACGACCAACCAACTGGGGGTCACAATTATTCATCCAGACTCTCAACCATAAGATCTTTCGGCTTGCTGTGTCTAAACAACCATAGACAGCGATGGGAAAAGTTGAGTTCTGGTAACCCATCAGTTTGTCATGGCCGTCCAAAGAGTGTACCCAGTTTGGACCCAATGATGTGAAATTCCCCTTCTTTCGATACTTCTTGGCACCAAGGCCACGTCCAGCTAACCCCTCCGGATCAACGTCCTGCATCACATCATATACTTTGTCTCGGGCGACAAACAGATCATGTTTTTGTCTTATTTTTTTATGCATTAATCTATAACCGAGTAATCTGCCAGGGCCATCCAATTCCTTCCTTACTGCCTCCTCAACATCTTCAACTTGGATGTCCTTGTCGTTATAAAAAATGCTAAAATAACGTAAACGTCTATCAAGCGAGCGAATACTCCATTTATATTGAGGAAAGTCCCGCTGCAAGAAGTCTAGCATCTCTTTCCTTTTAAGACCTTGCTTTACAAATTCCTTCATGTTAGTTTCTAGTTCATTGTCGCTTGTCCAAACTGCAAACCTGTTGTCAGCCATCTTGGTAGGAAAAGACATGGGTTACAACAAAGCATGATGGTATTGGCAGCGTTGGGCCAAGCTGAAATTTTCTTTTATAAAACATTTGTTTTCATTTCAATTGATTTTACTTTACTTTTCATTTACTTTTATTTTGAATCGATTTACAATGTGTTTTGAGTTTGTTTGTTTTTTAATTGATTTTACTTTGACAAAAAAATATTAGAAAACATTATTGGCAGTTATCGGCCACCATAGAGGTGTTTGCTCCTTTAGTGCCTTTTCTGCAGCTTCAAGCTTATCATTTAAAATACCATCTACCATGGTATCAAAAATGTCATGTACATAGTCTATAACCAAAAAATGTTACATCAGTGTATTAGCTTTCAATCAAACTCAACCCTATTCATGCCCAACACTTTTCCATTGAGTATTGAAATCTCCATGTGTTAGATAAACTAAAATAACAAAATAGAGTGCATGGTAGTGTAATGGACTCAAATCATTATCCTCAAAAGTCTTCTTTTGAGAATTGAACGAATAAGGCAAGTACAATAGTATCAGGGGGACTAACCAAAGTTTTGCTTTACAGGAACTTTCCTGACCACTGCTACTCCATTCATGAACTTTGGGTATGTTACATTAACTTGCTCGTTACCATCTTTCATTCTTGTTTCACGAGAAAGATTATTGTTGAAGTGAATGGCAGCAATTGCATGTCTAGAAGAACACAATCATACAATATGTTATATTCAGTCGTCTATACAGGTGTGTGTCATATTTATTCATCTCATATGCAACATGCAAAATGTAGGTAATGATGAAACCCTAGTGCTTCTAAATTTCCTACCTACAAAACATTGCCCTGTAACTATAACCGATCATCTTCGGAGAAAATTGGTTTAGGACGGAGTGGAATCCCTCCAAGCAACTTGTCTGTGCAATGGGGGAAGCTTGCTTGATTCCTTTCATTAGCCTCTTGTTGGTCAATGCTGAACACATTTTCTCATATGCAATGGAATCTAAAAATAACATGCATGTCATTACAATATTTAGAGAGCATTTTTGGATGTATCTGAAATCAATCTGGGAAGAACAGCAGTCATACAATGACTCAGCTCAGGGTACCATTTCTTTAATAGTGAGCAAAAATAGGTTTTAATCAAGTTAATGTACCTTTGTCTAATCATTGCCGTGGTTGAATGTTATCACCATGTGCACACTTGTTGAACAGGGGATTGTCCAAATTATCATGTTTGTTCACTACATGACTCAGAAATGATGTGAATTTCGCCCAAATGACTTCACCATTTCCACTTATTGTTGTTCTGGCACTCCAGTATAGGTGGTTTGTACAAGGCTTTATCCAGTGGTTATCGCTTCACACCCACTAACTTTGGAGATCTTTGTCAATACCTTAGTAATCTCTATAAAGAAAGGATATTATTAACCCATTAAGGTAAATAGGTAATGCCAGATATTTTTCTCACTCTAAATAATTTTACTTATCAAGGGAATTAGATGTATCTGTCTTACAGTAATTGGGTAAACACAGTTAAAGTAATGTTAGCATCTTGTAACAGTAATTAGAAACATACTTTTCTTTAAATGCCAAATGTCAAAGTAATGTGTGATGTTTGGCAGCTTTTCCCTCATATGTTTGGCTATAGCCGAATGTCTATCAGACACAAATGTCTTCAACACCAGGCCCAAACCAAGCAAATACTCCATGCTTCTCACAAAGGCAGCATACTCCATTGCTGGACTACTGCCAACTTCATTTCTCTAGTGAAATCAGAAAAAGAGAACTGTTAGTACAATGATTATTACATGTACTAGCAAAAATACATTGAGAAAACCTGCACATAAATTACTGTACTTTTATCTACCCACATTTTACCTGTATCAAGACAAAATGAATGATGAATGGCACAGTGCAGCAAAATACAGTGTATGCACAGAACTTAGCACTGTGTCCCATACTGTCATGTCGGCCATCCCCAGCAATGACAAGTTCTCCACGTTTTTTTATCTCATCAACCAATCCCACCTGGTACTTTTTCCAATGCAGGTAAATTGATGGGAACAATTTTTCCTATAAAGAAAATATTCACAGTATGGTTACCTAGCCTAGTTAGGCAAGAAAAGTAAGGTGCCTAAAAGGAAACACGAGTGCCTAATATCCATTCACAGCAATATTTTCAGCCATAATATAATCATATATTCATATATTGATATATATAATATCTTGACACTGAAACACATTTCATTCCCATGTGATGGAACACTCTAAAAACCTTGCTTGCTGATGCCCCAGCAACAATTGTCCCAAAACTGAGCAACAGGTTACCAGCTGCAATCTGAGTCCCAGGAAAATTAGGTTGACTAAACCAGGATCTTTTCTTTCCACAATGAGGGTTTACACATGTTGTAATCACTTCAGCCATTGTACCATTTGCATTCACTTCAGATTTACATACACGGCAAATTTGGAAGAGGGACAACAGCTGTGTGAGGAATACAATGAACTTTGGCTCAGTCCTAACATCATAATCCTTAATGGTAACCCTGAAATATTAAATAATAAATAGACTCATTAGCAGCAGAACATGGACGTGCAATTGCACAAATATTATCCACATTACAACAAAAAAATAAAATTGGCATGTATTTAACATTTACTTTTGAGGGTGCACTGTGGTGTCTTCATAGGTTTCTGTATCTGTTGTGTCTGTGTCTGTTTCTGCACCAACATCGAACGGCTCATCTGAGTGCTCCTCTTCAGACAGGCTGGAGTCTTCATCGCTTTCAAGGTAGTCATCTGCTTCAGGCTGGCTGGCACTATCATCTCCTTCTACACCTAAATTTAACAATTGCCATTAATTATTAAATTGCAATAATCTTCCCAGGTTGGCGAGTATAGAATTGTCTGGCATTAGACATAGTATGTAACAAACTAACAAAGTAGGGTTAACCAGATCGCACTGTACAGTACTGTAACACATTAATTTGTGGAAAATATATAAACATGGAAAGACCCATACTGTATTATATTCTAGAATTCTACAGCAGGGAAGAATTTTTCAACTTACTTACATAAAATAACGAGGTAAATAAGTATAGTATGCTTACTTTTATCCCTTTTCAAAGTGCTCAGCTCTTTACGTGCAGCTGTTAGTTTCAGTTTAGTGGTCAGCCAGACGTTGTGTAATCTTCTGTTTTCCTTCTTTATGGATTCACAGTTTTCACATTGCCCCACCTCTGCTTCTCCAGCTGGTCTTGAAGACTACCAAAAATGTCAGTTATATACATACATTATCAGATTGAAACAATTCACATACATTGAACTGGTACAGTATACAATATATATGGTGGCTATATCTTACTTGTTCTACCAAATTATTTTACTCATTAATAGGTGTTGAATTTGCCTCATGACACAGTGCTACTATCCATATAGTAGGTTGAGTAAAGACAGGCTACCATACTGAAATTTGAACCTTACAAAAAACCACAGACAGGAAACAGCATGTTAATGCCTGTCACTTGTCAGACATGTATTTGGGTTTTTGAAAGTTGACACAAATGACAGGCTAGCTCACCATTGTTTCTGTCTCCATATCACTACTGCCAGGTTCATTCATGTAACCTTCCATATACCCAGCTGATGAAGTTGAAGCACCTGCCTCATCTTTGGGCACTGTTGGTTCGTTTTCACTCTATATCAAACACAAACCAAAACATATGTCATAAATGAAAATGAACCAATATCAAATTTCATCTCATGAAGGCATGTTTGTCTCATATTTTCATCTGATGAAGGAATTTTGGTGTTCAAATATATACTTGTAGCTGAACTGCTGTCTTTAATGAGAGGTTGAAACACTTCAATTCCATACTTACAATATATATGCAAATTTCAGTGGCGCAATTTAACTTTAATTATTCAAAATTGTGATCGTATAAACATCAATATACAGCTTACCTTCCTGCGTTTACTCATGCGCTGCGTGCGTTCACTTTTCGAGCTTCCCTCGTTAAATTTGTCCATTGTGGGAAATACTGACACCCCATGCTCATCCTTCTTGAGTCTAGGGGTCTTGTACTTCCTTACTGTACTTCCTTACTTCCGTACTCAAAGCAGTCCTCGGTGAAGTGCTTTGAGCACACAACTGACGAACGTGTCGGTGCCCACTTGTCTCTTCTGCGTTTAACAAAGTCCACCCATTTCTTCCTCCGTTTTAGCAAAATAGGCGCGTTATCGCCCCAGAAAGGTATCTGATAGACATAGATACCCTTCGCGCTCTCTGCCGTGTCAGAACAGCCAAAAACGACACATCGTTCAGGCATAATTGTAAGATTTTGGCTGTGATGTTGTCTCTTTGTAATACAATCTATAGTAATTTTCTGGAGACGCGTTCCTGGGATCCAGGCCTCCGGTGTTATTTTGGAGGCGCGGCTTTTTATCTCGAAAAGGGCCAAATCTGCATGTTTGAGCCGTTATATCTCCGAAACTACAAGTCTAAATCAAAATCTAATCTAGCACTTATTAACTAACTTTTTAAGCTCTATCCGAATCACCAAAAAAACATTTTGGGGTTATAAGCACTTTAAAGGTGAAGGGGATGTTAAAGCATTGAAAAAGTTCCTTTCAACCTTCGTCCAAGAAAATGTACCCCGAAGAAACAAGGCAACAAAGACAACCTTGTTGACTCAACTCTCAAGTTCGGAAGAAGAAGAAGCGACGGAAAAAGAGTTAAAAGAAACGCAAAGAGAGAAACGAAGAAAAGAAAAAGAACCTGCCAAAAAAAAGAGGAAAATACAAGAAACGGAAGAGGAGGAGTCGAGTGAAGAAGAAGATGTGGAAAAGGAAGTAAAAAGAAAAATCGGGGAGAAAAGAAAAAACAAAGAAACACAAGAAACGGAAGACGAGTCTAGCGAAGAAGAAGAAGATCCAGCAGAGGAAACGAAACAAAAGCGTGTTGTGAAACCAGATGCAGAAGAGAAAGTAAAAAGAAATACTGGGAAGAAACCCGAGCAAAAGAACAGACGAGAAGCGAAACAAAAGGATGTTGGGAAAGAAGATGCCGAAGAAAAGAGAAAAGAAGAGGAAGTGGAAAGGAAGACGGCGAAAAAAAGAAAACACAGATAGCCAACAAAGAAGACGAAGGAATTGTTATATAATTGTTATAAACTATTTCATCAAATTATGACATCGAAAAAACTATTGATGTTCTAAATTTATTTTTGTGTTATAAAATGTGTTATGAAATTAGTATGTAATATAGCTATTGAAAGCTATGTTATAAACTATTTCATCAAATTATGAGATCGAAAAATCTATTGATGTTCTAAATTTATTTTTGTGTTATAAAATGTGTTATGAAATTAGCATGTAATATAGCTATTAAAAGCTATGTTATAAACTATTTCATCAAATTATGAGATCGAAAAATACTTGATGTTCTAAATTTATTTTTGTGTTATAAAATGTGTTATGAAATTAGCATGTAATATAGCTATTGAAAGCTATGTTATAAACTATTTCATCAAATTATGAGATCCACAAATCTATTGATGTTCTAAATTTATTTTTGTGTTATAAAATGTGTTATGAAATTGCCGTGTAATATATAGCTATCAAAAGCTATGTTATAAACTATTTCATCAAATTATGACATCGAAAAAACTATTGATGTTTTAAATTTATTTTTGTGTTATAAAATTAGCATGTAATTTATCTATTAAAAGCTATGTTATAAACAAACTATTTCATCAAATTATCAGATCGAAAAAACTATTGATATTCTAAATTTATTTTTGTGTTATAAAATGTGTTATGAAATTAGCATGTAATATAGCTATTGAAAGCTATGTTATAAACTATTTCATCAAATTATGAGATCCAAAAATCTATTGATGTTCTAAATTTATTTTTGTGTTATAAAATGTGTTATGAAATTGCCGTGTAATATATAGCTATCAAAAGCTATGTTATAAACTATTTCATCAAATTATGACATCGAAAAAACTATTGATGTTTTAAATTTATTTTTGTGTTATAAAATGTGTTATGAAATTAGCATGTAATTTATCTATTAAAAGCTATGTTATAAACTATTTCATCAAATTATCAGATCGAAAAAACTATTGATATTCTAAATTTATTTTTGTGTTATAAAATGTGTTATCAAATTACCATGTAATAATATATAGCTATTAAAAGCTATGTTATAAACTATTTCATCAAATTATGAGATCGAAAAAACTTGATGTTCTACATTTATTTTTGTGTTATAAAATGTGTTATGAAATTAGCATGTAATTATCTATTAAAAGCTATGTTATAAACAAACTATTTCATCAAATTATCAGATCGAAAAAACTATTGATATTCTAAATTTATTTTTGTGTTATAAAATGTGTTATGAAATTAGCATGTAATATAGCTATTGAAAGCTATGTTATAAACTATTTCATCAAATTATGAGATCCAAAAATCTATTGATGTTCTAAATTTATTTTTGTGTTATAAAATGTGTTATGAAATTGCCGTGTAATATATAGCTATCAAAAGCTATGTTATAAACTATTTCATCAAATTATGACATCGAAAAAACTATTGATGTTTTAAATTTATTTTTGTGTTATAAAATGTGTTATGAAATTAGCATGTAATTTATCTATTAAAAGCTATGTTATAAACTATTTCATCAAATTATCAGATCGAAAAAACTATTCATGTTCTAAATTTATTTTTGTGTTATAAAATGTGTTATGAAATTACCATGTAATATAGCTATTAAAAGCTATGTTATAAACTATTTCATCAAATTATCATGTAAGACATAGCTATTAAAAGCCGACCTTTATTTTATTCACCGACCTTGTTTGTCAGTCCTAAAAAAAAAAGAAAAGAAAAGATATTCATGTTATTGATTTATCTTGAGAATGTGTTATGAAATTATTATGTAATGCA
>CAXIUP010000256.1:0-80000 GCA_964035015.1 Corallium rubrum | reverse complement strand
TTATGAATCACCAACACACCGGGCGTGAACCCGCATTGGTTTTTAATCTAATAAATACATCCCTTGCAAAAGTCGGGACTTTTCGCGTTTCGCCGGGGATCGGGGTCGGGCAGCAAGCTTCCCGTCCTCGTCCTCCTAGATCACTTTTCGTTTGCGGTGCAGCGTCGACAACGACAACAACCCTCGTTTTTATATTTGCCACGTCTTTGGATTTTCTTGGCGAAAAATTCCTCCGGCGAACGAACGGGGATCCCGATCGTCGGCGTTGGAAACCTTTCCCATACGTTCAAGCAAATTATAGCTTGGTTCCCCCACAAGACACTTCACGTTTGAACGCTGTCCAACGAACAGCCCCGCACAACACTCGCACGCATTTTTCTTCTTGGAAGACCCAAAAGCCCCAAGAAATGCACATGACATGAGATGGTAAGTTACCAGTTCGAACCGGCTAGAAGCGGGCAGGTGGTAGTGCAGACAACATATATGCCCTAAGCACACCCCCCCCTCTTCTATAGCGCGGTTGAACTGGAGCTGTTTGAAAACGCCGTGGTGGGTATCAAACCAACGTTGCAGAGCTCTACCGACAGTTCGTCGTACTCAATAGCGTCCTGGCTTAACAGGCGCGTTTCACTTACCGGAAGTCGCGGCGACGGCGTCAACGCCAAAAGCCCCTTCTTGCCAGATAGCAAGTCGCGGTCAACCTGGACATGAGCCCCTGTCTGGGAGAAAGTTGAAAAACGCTCTACCCCTCTTAAACCCCACACTAGACCTGCCTATTTTGGTGGCGAAATTGCGAATTTTTTGCAAATCTTAGGTCTGCTGTGCCACTCACCAAACAGACAAAAAAAAAAGAAGGAAAAAATATTAAATAAAATACACAAAAAAAAAATAGACGGGGCGATGCCACCATAAGTGGCTACGCTCGTTACGTTTCTCTCGGACGAAACGAAGGAAGCTTCGCTCACGTTCGCTGCAATTTTGTCGCTTGTTCTCTTCTAGGAGAAAGGAAACGAAATTGGCTCTCGTGGATTCGCCCTTGGGTGGGCAAGTAGGAGAGAAGGTCATTGGACTGCAGTACTTTTGAGGGCCTTTGGCAAAATATTTGTACGACCAACAAGACAGGAGGATGTAGTGATGCAAGAAGAAAAAAAAAAAAAAAAAAAAAAGGTAACACAAATCTTAGAACAAGGGCTTAATCTCAGCAGATCGTAGCAACAAGGCTACTCTACTGCTTACAATACCCCGTTCTTTATTTAAGTCGTCTGCAAAGGATTTAGCTCTGGAAAATTTAGATTTTGGTCAGGGTAGTACATCGGAGCGTAGTCTGCTCGTCGGCACGTTGTGATGCAGGAGGCCCGGGGGCCTCTATTCTCGTTCGCCTAAGATCATCCAGAGGAATGAATCGTTGCTTTCTAGCACGGATTCTGACTTAGAGGCGTTCAGTCATAATCCAACAGATGGTAGCTTCGCACCATTGGCTTTTCAGCCAAGTGCAAATGCCAATTGTCTGAATCTGCGGTTCCTCTCGTACTGAGCAGAATTACTATTGCAACAACACTTCAACAGTAGGGTAAAACTAACCTGTCTCACGACGGTCTAAACCCAGCTCACGTTCCCTATTGGCGGGTGAACAATCCGACGCTTGGTGAATTCTGCTTCGCAATGATAGGAAGAGCCGACATCGAAGGATCAAAAAGCAACGTCGCTATGAACACTTGGCTGCCACAAGCCAGTTATTCATTGTTGGTAAGAATATTATTTTGGTGGCAATTACAGAGCCGTTTTAGTATTCAGTTCGAAATTGTATTTTACGCTGCGCAGTCAATTGATGTATTTCGTATGACGGGGCGTTATTTGTGGTATATGAAATTTGCTGGTGTGCGACTCTCAAATTCAATTTTACGCTGCGTAGGCATAAAAGTGTTTCTGATGACATGGGGTTATTTGTGGTATATCATATCTCCTGTTGTGAAACGGATACATTTTTTTGACAGTTTTTGGAACAGAAACAGTTCGGAAATACGGTGAAGCCTCGTTGACACCGCCATTCTTTCTTAACGTGATAAGCCATGACTTACAAGTTTCCTAGTCAGAGTTCTGAAATTAGGATCGGCCATGACAATATTAAAGAGGGTTTGACAATTTTCGCTGATAGAGCGCACATTGTGCTAGGTTGAGGATCACATTTCATGATAAGGTTTCAATCGACACGTTTACGCAAGTTTGCAGGTTCATTCTATGGTTGTTCGTTTCTTTCAATTATATTTCATAGGATTTAATGGCCCAGCGGTTTAATATCAATTTTAAATATTCATTCAGAACCTCATAAGAAAATGACCTGGTGCTGACATTTAGGTAAAAAACGGAGTATATGGCTTTTGTAAAATTCTTACAGCTAAAAAGGGTTAGACAGTTGTAAGAACAAGTTATATTGCTGAAAGTGTTAAATATGCAGGTTTTATCTGAGACAATTTCGTTATATATTATTTCATTAACTGTGAAGTTCATCTTGCTTATGACATTAAAATTCTAAGTTAACTTGTTCAGGGTCGCATTTAACGGACTTTACTTAAAAAGAATTAAGTGAAACAAACCTGTAACTTACCTTTACGGGTACAAATATAAATTTCAGGCGTTAGTATAGCCACCAGAAACATTTGTTACCGCCCACAACGACCAGTTGAATAAAGACAGCGCCTGAAATTTTCCACAAACGCATATGGTATAACAAGCTTCAGATGAGAGCAGACAATTAAATGCAGCGTTATGGTTCCGGGCGTCAGTCACCGTTTACACGAAAGGCAGCTTTCCATATGTTATAAACGAGACCAAGATTACTTGAATAAATGTATTGCGCTTATACTTTTCTTGAAAACGTTCCTTTATTGTCAATATCTATTGCTTAATTAAACAAAAAGCAGGCGCAGGTGTACTCCTACTGATTAACTTTAGTGACTACCTTTAATCTTAAATGCAGAGTTTCAAGAAATTTCTATGCTGTGTATGTATTTTTTTCTTGTTAATTAGTATGACGCCATTGTCTATTCATTAAAATTGTTAAACACGCAACCGCCAGAATGACGAGAGACTAATACAGGACGCAAACAGGCCGCCTTTATAAAGATGACATCGGGCAGGCGTAAAACCCAAGACATAGATATATATTTTTAAATAAATTAACGAGACATAACTTAGCTGGAACATATACTATTACACAAAATAAAGAATACAATCGCAGATATGACAGAGAAGAAATAACAACAAATAACTCGATTCGACGGTTAGAAAATGTGTCGAGTTCACTGGATGACAATTTAAAGGGAAACAATTAGATAAAGCTGTGAAGTGCAGACATCCAAAAATAAGTTTACACTGTTCGTATGAGACGTACCGGCGGTCAAATAAATGTCTCTGGCATGTTCCATGCTACATGTTTACAGACATGTATTTTCAATGCTTTTTATGCTGAAATCTATGCCAGTCAAGAGTACCTTGTTCATTTAGAGCTTTTTACTTGTCAGGATGTATACACTATACGAATGTGTTTCTAAGTTATGGCATAGAATACATCGGTAAAGGATGATAAGAAACTGCTTTCTGTTGTTGAAGTTTGCTTCTATTTTAGATCTTTACAGAAGAACTGGTTCAACTCAGGTCAATGATGTCAATGAAGCTGACTAGAATGTGGCATGTTATTTACAGGAGTAAGCTTGACGTTTCGTTGCTATAATTTTTATAAATTGAACATAACATGCGGTAGCTATTTCCGTAAAAATAGAAGGATTTAATCTTTGTTTTGTCTAAACGAATGTCGTACGTTTGCAATGCATTCGTCTTGGAATTTTCTTATATATACATATATATACTGAAAAATAATCTTATATAGCATCAAAAGTCACACGTTAAAGAGAATTAAAACAATAGGAGCATTTAAAAAACTTTACGTGTTACGTATCCCAGACAGGGCATGCCACAAAAGAAATGGTCTGTCTCGTGTTCTATGAAATAAAAGAAGCTAGTCGTTAACAGAAACTCTAATAAAAGTACACAAAGCCATGGAGACTGCGCATCAGTGTGACCACCACGTGAATGATTGCTATACACACTAATAACATTTAAAACAGTTTTTCAGATTAACATGGTCAGTCTGTGCTAATAGCCTCACAAAGTATGTCAGTTTGCGGCCACACTCGCCCATTTATCAAAGTAACTACATGTTTCATGACAATTAGCTTAATCAGCTCAAATTGAAATGATTTACCAAGACATGATATTGAACATTTGCAATCTTTTCACATTCTGATAGTTGAAGTAGTGAGATACATATACATCTTCTTTACCGTTAAAAGCAAACTGTGCAGAAACTTAAATAGAAGACACAATATTAATTAAAACAAGATCAATTTAGAACTCGACAGAACCGTGATAAGACAATTTTTATGTACATTTCTTTCTTTGTCAGTAGGTATCTTATAGTAAAAAGAAACTGATTAGCATAATTACAAGTTAGGAATAAACCACAATAGAATAAAACGAGTTTTTCAGCTGTTCTTATTTATTGGAAACTAACTAACGTACACATATACAAGCCAGAAGCTAGCGGTGTAATATACTGTATATGGCAATGTTGGCGTAATTATAAACGATTCTTCGAAAGATCAATACATAAAGAACACGAAAAATAGTTATAAGCATATGCTAATATAACAGTTTAAGGAATGGATATTCTCTAAATTTATTTATTGTATTTTAGGCAAGCGAGCACACGTATTCGAAAAAAGAAAGGTGTCGCATTCTTGCATCTAAAAAAACAGCAAAACCATGTAAAATGCTGAAATAGTATGTTAAATTTAAAAAAAGGGTTAAAATTAGAACAGAAAACAACAGTAAGGTACCGCGAATAAAAATTACAGGTAGGTAAATAACAAACGGTAAATCTAGATATTACATGTTACAGACATAAACATATACCGACAGAAACAGAAACAGAGATAAAAAGTAAGAAAATATGAAATGATATGTAAAGACAATACCTTTAACATTGGACTAGATAACAAAAAATAACAAGAAACAGCAAAGAAAACCAAGAACGAAGTTCAAAAACAGCTATGTAGTTATATGTTCCACTAAGAATAATCTATAACACTTGCAATACGAGTAAAATACTAGACTATCAGAAACAAGTCCAAAGACGAGGACAAAAAGACACTCCTATTTTCCGTTGAACTCCTTCAGAAGTCGGAAATGTTGCAATAATACATGAGCAAATTTTAATAAAATGTATTAGAAAATTTGACAATAGTTTTCCGTTAATGAATACAAAGTACTAGAAATACATGAACGCAATAACCCCTCGCCCGCTTTTGCATGAATTTTTGTAAATACCTCCTGATATCCCCCCTTGCGCTCTTTTTTATTGGGGGACTGGAAATAGCCACTCCTGTTGATTAAAATATAGTTTTATTTCTAGTAGAATATTTGAAATAAAAAACCCTGCAGTTTTAATAAATCTATTTTTTAAAGGAAAAGGTAACGAGGAACAAAAAAAATTTAAGGATGATATTTCGTGAAAAATATTGAGATAAAGGAAATTGCACGTTGCTTTCAGGGTTTGAACTCGACCATATTACCGTGCAAGTCGACTATGTTAACCACCAGACTACCGAGGCAGGCGGGAAAATTTTGTTAAAATATTAGGGTTATATTGTACACTTCTATGGTGTCCGAGCAGAGACATCAACATTTTTAATTTTTTTATTTCTATTTTACATTTATATAAATTTAATTTACATTTTATTTATTTTTATTTGCAATTTTATCTCAATTTTATTTTAATTTTAATTTAATTTTATCTTTAATGCTTTTAAAAATGTTTCGATTCAATTGGTTTTGATTTTTTAAATGAAATTTAAAATAACCATGTCCGAGGAGAGACATTGACCGCTGACCTTTGTTGATCGTATTATCACTGAGCACGCTCTCCTCAGTCTCTCGACGGCAGGACTCAAAGGTCGAAAGCATGGTGGACGAAGATGAATTTAAGAAGTACCAGAAGATGATGGCAGTAAAAAGGACAAGAAAAACGGAGAAAAACAGACCTAGTAAAGGGAAAGATAGGCTTTTACCTGAAAAATTGACAATTCAACGACTATCAGCACAAGTTAAAGGATCTTCGCAAAAGTATGCAAGAATGGGACCTTTAAAAAGAGTCGATGTTTTGGAAGACGACTTGTGTGTACCGCCAAATATTGATGTGGTGAAAAGAGCTTGTATTGCTGGTTTTAAGGTTACAGGATACCCTACGCACGCATGTTAGGAGATCTGCTATTACTCGGCGAATTTTTATCCAATTTCTCTCAAATTTTCGGTGAATGTAGCCAGGAAGACGAAGCATAACATGGTGCTATCAAATACAACAAGAAAGAAGAACGTTTCTAGATATCCCCGCAAGTTTAAAATTTTCGAACCTTCGCGCCGCGATCAACGTTAAGCGTAGGTTTCACTAAAGACCTGTTAAACTATCATTTTTACACTTCTCGAAGATTGTTCTCAAAAACGGTGTTCGCATTTTTTTGTTGCTTTAGGGGTTAAATTGTTAGAGCATAATCTTTCCCGACGTGTGTTGTATTGCAACTAATGGACAACAAAAAGTTCATAACTTGGTTAATTTTGCAGTACAAATTTCGCGCGAACACCGTTTTATAGCAAAGAGATACACCTACACCGTGTGCAAGTTTGAGGAAATTCGGTCAAAACGCGCGCGTAACGTTCTCTTTTTAATGCGTGTATATGGCTCAAAATTCATGTGCCTGAAAATGGATTTTGAAAGTTTCGCGCGGTTTCTCGCGGTGCTATCCGATTCTCCGCCCACTGCTACTTTCTACCAATCACAGCGTGTGGCGAACGTGTTATCTAATTATGAGAGGAAGTGCGAAAGAGATTGCTCCGGTAATTGCACGTCATCGATCAAATACGTAGCAGTCATGCCGAAGCGAAAGCAAAAAGCTGCGGGCCAAAACAAAAGGAAGGAACGCTCGCCAAAAAAGCGCTGCAAAAACAACCGAAAGGCAAAGGATGGTCAGGGTTCGACTGATACAATGGA
This sequence comes from Corallium rubrum, assembly GCA_964035015.1. Classification (NCBI taxonomy): domain Eukaryota; kingdom Metazoa; phylum Cnidaria; class Anthozoa; order Scleralcyonacea; family Coralliidae; genus Corallium; species Corallium rubrum. The sequence goes on along the minus strand of CAXIUP010000256.1, from coordinate 72,898 downwards.
GTCAGTGGACTACAAAGAAAAACTACTGTCAGTGATGAAAGATAAAGAGTGAGAATGTTTTTAATGTTTTGGTTCAGTTCTGTCGTTTCGCTTCTAAAAGTCCATTTTCGATCATTATCATAGCGGATTGCTATATATATGTATTCTTAGTTACGACGGAGAACATTTCATCAAACAACTTGAAGTTTTAACGATGAAGATATTGAGAGTTCAGAAAGCAAGACGTGTTGAAAATCGCGTGTTATGATATGAAATTAACAAACTGTCGGCTGACTCGACTTCCGGCTGAGCTGTCAAATTTTCCCGCAAAACTTATAAACCTCGGAAAGCGTTTTCCTTGATAACTCGTTCAATTTTAAAGTTATTTGTTTAAAATTTTTCCTGGTGATAGATATATTCGTAAGGTAAAAAAATATGTAAAAAAAGAAAAAATGAAATTTTTAAAGTTCTAGGGTATCCTGTAACCTTAACATGAAAGGTTTTGATTGTGACTTACTCGAGACTGAAAGAGGGCCATCTATCGAAAGTCTAAACGAAATCAAGAATTTAAACGGCACAATTTTTGTTCGATTCACTCACAAAGTATGTAAAGAATATTCTGCTGATGAATTTGTTTGTGACTCAGACGACGAAGAAGATAAGAAATCAGTGCTAGTGGCATGCAAAGATCTACCAGCTAAACGTGATAATGCCAAAAAGCGAAACTCCGAACCTTTGAACACCAGTTCCAGCGATACAGAGTCAAGAAAATCTTTTCCTCCATCTTTGTCAGTGGCAACAATGCTAAAAATGGGAAAACTGATCAAGCCTACAAAACGAGAAACAATTCAGGTAGAAATTGAAGGGTTCGAAATTAAGAATGGGTGGACTGTGGCAAGAACTGTAATGTTTTCAGTGGAGAGCGAAAGTTTTGGTCAAGGGGGCTTCAGAAAGGCTTATAAGTGTGAAAGTTTTGATGGAAAATTGCCTGGTGTGTGGGTATTAAAGAAGTATAAAGAACAAGCCCTGGATGACATGAAAGCTCTTGAGATTGAAGAAGAAGAACATGCACGAAAACAGGTTCAGATGCATACATTGGCCCAAAGCATTGCTGGTCAGATGGAGAAAAATGTTGCTGAAGATTTTGGTGAAACATTTACTTATGACACTATGCATTTTGGGAAAATTAAGAAAGATAATGAAGCTGAATGCTTTGTTACAGTTGAGAAGTATATGGAGGGAAATTTTACCAAGTATATCAACAACACTGGCAAGATTATTTCAAATAATGAAGACACCGTTACCAAGAAGGCAAGAAGCATTGGTGCATTACTCCTATCAAGTAAGCCAGGGTGAATTTTTACTTGTTGATATTCAAGGAACTGGTTATCAATTGTATGATCCGGAAGTGGCAAGTAAAGCATTAATGAGCGATGTTGGTGGAACTGACCGGTTGAATTTCTGCATTGGTAACCTATCCACTGGTGCTATAGACACATTTTTTGAAAACCACAACTGTAACCTTTATTGTATGATGTTAGGATTAAAACAGGATGATCCTAAATACTATATTTCTTTCCAGACCTAGTCATGCATTGTAATTCTAACTCTAAAGGAATTGGGGTTGTGTTATTTACTAGGAAGACAATTCCTATTTTGTTTTAAAGTATGTTTTGTGTTAAAGCTTCTCATTCAAATTGATATTACTTTTTTTTAAACTTCAGAACTTTGGCACTGGAAGTTTAATAATTGCATGTTACATGATATACTTCCAAATTTTATTAAAGTATACAGTTTCTTTGTTGTTTCAGTTATCATAATTATGTTGTACACATGTTATAAAAACACAACACAATGACAATGGCAAAACACTAGACTGTATGTACAGCAAGGTATGTTTTATTCTAAAGTTAGTTTTAACCTTGTCTAACCCAGCTGTACTTCACTATGGTGGCCGAGAACTGCCATTGCATTTTTAACACTCTTTTATATATATTTTTTTTTTATTAATTTTTTTTGTAGTTAAGTAAATAAAAATCCATAATTAAAAAAAAATAAAGGAAAAACATTTAAAATTAAATAAAAATCAAATCATTTTGGAATAAATTCATAAAAATAAAGGAAAAATATTTAAAATTAAATAAAAATCAATTCATTTTAAAATAAATTCAAAATTCCCCATGGCCTAGAGCTGCCACAGTATACCGGCATGCACTACGGGTTACCGAATGTTACATGAAGTACTATAGTTTACTGTTTCAAGATGGCGTACTTTCGAAACAACACCTGGACAGATGATGGAGTTCTGAAAGATCAATTGATTAAATATGTCAGTCAGGGACTAAAACGTGAAGAAATGTTGGATTTTGTGAAGCGCGATTTCTCACATTACGCTTGGAGTTTGCGTACGCTCGATAGACGGTTGAAATTCTTTGATATCCGTCATACGGACAGGAATGTCACAGTAGATGAAGTAAGAGAAGCTGTGGACGAGGAACTTGAAGGACCTGGCCAACTTTTGGGGTATAGAGCCATGCAAAAGAAGATAAGGCAAGAGCATGGTCTTAACGTACCCAGGGACCTTGTGCACGCAGTAATGTATGACCTAGATCCCGAAGGTCTGGAAGCACGTGGTGGAGTGGGCACCAAAAAAAAGCATCGAGAAAAGGGTGTTTTCACAACAAGAGGTCCAAACTGGGTACACTCACTTGACGGACATGACAAGTTAATGGGTTACCAAAACTCTACCTTCCCTCTTGCAGTATATGGGTGTATTGACACAGCCAGTAGAAGACTGCTTTGGCTGCGCATATGGGTCAGCAACAGTAATCCAAAACTAATTGGCCTATGGTATTTGGAATATTTGTATGAAAATAGGGTAATGCCATCTATCTTGAGACTGGACAAAGGGACAAAAACCGGGGTAATGGCAACCATGCACGCATTTCTCCGTAGAAACCACAATGATATGGATCCAGTGGAAACAGTTATCTTTGGTCCATCAACCTCCAATCAAGTATGTGTTAGGTGCTGCCAATGTTTACCTTTTTGTAGTGTAATAAATATATCAACAGTGTAGTTAACTACACTGTGTACTGTAATTCTATAACCAAGTTTGTATGTACAGTCTACAGACATCAATATATCATTAGTCATATACTCACTGATTTGATCTCCACCCAGCCACCCCCTTTCTCAAGCTACACCTACACGCTCCAGGGCCGTAGACACCGGGGGGGCTGGGGGGGCTTCAGCCCCCCCAATAATTTGTAAACTAGCGATAATCTGTAAAGTTTTAGAGGGAAATAAAATATATGCTATAAATTTTGCTATAAATCTCGCCCCAGAATGCGGGAAATGCTGTTTCAGAGACCATAGAATCCAAAATTTTCCGGGGGGCATGCCCCCGGACCCCCTAGATATCTTGCATCTTCGACGCTCGCTACATCAGCCCCCCCAATACAAAATAGCTTCCTACGGCCCTGCGCTCAGCTTAGGTTTCAAAATACTTTGTTGGGCAGTATTATGCAATCCCAGAATGAAGCATCTAAAAATCAACATGTAATTCATTCTCCTATTTTTTATATTATGTAATGCCTCCTTTTCCTCACCCTATATGTATGTGAAACAATATTACAGATCGAGCGGTGGTGGAGAGAGCTGCACGAGTGGCTTGAAAAGTACTTCAAGGACCACTTAAATTGGCTAAAAGATCATGGTGAATATAATCCACATAATAAAACAGACAGGTGCTGTGCTTTTTTGTGCTTGAATTCTTTACTTCTACAAAATTATGTTTTTCTGCAGGATAACTAAATATCTTTTTGTATGTGTAAACAATTGTGTATCTAATTTTATCACTGGTATCTAACAGGATGAATTTAATAACTGTAAACTAATGTTATTTTAGAATGCTGCTGGCATTTCTGCTTGTTCCTCTTATCCAGCGAGAGTTGGATGTATTTAGGGAAGTGGTCTGGAACACCCATCGCATTCGAGCACAGAAAGATTCAAATCTGCCATCAGGGGTACCCAACCACATTTATAACTTTCCACAAGAATACAACCTGGAAGAATGTGGTATCTTTTATTCCTATAAATAATTTAATTATACATGTATAATAATTAATCATAAGAAGCTGGCACCATGTACAGCAGTACAGGTACAGTGTACTAGGCCATGCATGTGTATAACATTTGCAGAGGTGGTCAAAATGCTACCCTTGATTATTTTAGATGCCATACCATTTTTCTGATGAAAAGGAGGTCCACATGCCCAAAACAATAGGATAATAGAAATTTGTTATTATTTTTTAAAGGATGGCCTGTCAGTGAAGCAGAATTAAAAGAAGCAGCTAATCATGCAGGTGTCTTGGAAATGGGAGAGGATTTCCTTGAACCAGCATTTAGGATGGAGTGTGAACGTGTCATCCCATTCCCCGGCAAGGTTGACCCTTGTGACTGTCGGGATGCATACCTGTACCTAAAGCAAAGATGTCATTTCCTCTAAATCCTTGTTAATATTTTATTGTATATATTTATAAATAATGTATGAAGATTCAAAATATAATATATTACAGTCATGGCAATAGAAGTGTTCTGAAAAATGTTGAGCAGTTCATTTCCTAACTTTTACCAATTCATTTGATGAGTTCCTCAAATAATTGATGAAGTTTGTTGACAAATTGAGTAATTGCCAATTCAAACTACTTTACACAGTCTACCTGCTTGCATCCTATTGGCTACTTAGTTACTAAGCAGAACGTGATTGGTCAATCCTCAAGCTAATACCAGGAAGTTACCAACATTTCAAGGAAGTTAGCAGTTTTTCAAAGAACTTATCAAATGAATTGGTAAAGTTAGGAAATGAACTGCTCAACATTTTTTGGAATGCTTCTATTGCCACAACTGTAGCAGTAAGCTTACATTACCAACATGGTTTTATTAATTAAACATACATTGCACGTAATGATTCAAAAATTGTCTTTCTAAAACAATATACATGTATAGTGTTTTCTTGTAACTGCATAGAACATGAACATGAAAATTAAACACAACAGTTTGCCATTTCACCTTAACTTAACATAGAAAATAATTAAATTCACTATAAACAGTAAATTAACACTTTGTTGTTTCTTATCTGTTCTGACTAAAAAACTGAGCCAAAGTACATTTTAACTTTTATAAAGTTCAGTAAGGCCAGAATACTCACAGTAACGGTTACACTTATGATTATCAATGAAATTGGTAATTGCAAGAGATGATAAGTTCCCTGTACAAAACAACATTTCATTATCTTTATCAAACAAGTCAGATGTTGCAATTTCAGGGTCATACAACATATGACCACTTCCTTGTATGTCAAGGACCATCATCTTTCTGTTGGACTGTTGTGACTTCTTCCTCTGAGTCAAATGGCACGAATACTCTTGGTCCCACCCTGGAGTACTTCTGTGCTTTCCCTGACACAGTAGCACTTAGCCTTTGAATAACTAATTCGTTTGTCTTTTTTACTACATCCTCCTTTCCTTTTCCTCTTTTCGCCCTCTTGTTCTTCATCTGATCCTTAAAAGTGTGCCATGCTTTGTCAGCCATTTTGAATATAATGCTTCGGTAACCCGTAGTGCATGCCGGTATACTGTGGCAGCTCTAGGCCATGGGGAATTTTGAATTTATTTTAAAATGAATTGATTTTTATTTAATTTTAAATATTTTTCCTTTATTTTTATGAATTTATTTCAAAATGATTTGATTTTTATTTAATTTTAAATGTTTTTCCTTTATTTTAATTTAATTATGGATTTTTATTTACTTAACTACAAAAAAAATTAATAAAAAAAAAATATATATAAAAGAGTGTTAAAAATGCAATGGCAGTTCTCGGCCACCATACTTCACTAACAAAACACATTGTCAAACCTGTATCAGCACATCTCAGTAGTCCACTAACTAATGTATCAGTCAAATCCAAACATGCTCACCCCCAAGGATACCATTAGCAAGTTTTTGAACAATTTGTCAAATGCCAGGGGGTTAGCCTGAGGGGAAGGGGATGGTACACTTGGATTTTGACTGATACATGCATGTACATATTTAAAGTAAAGGCTACTGACTTATTTCTCTGCGCAGTGTCAAATAAAGTCTTGCAGCATCTTTTGATGGGATGTTCTCTGGCTCAGGCACAACTGCACTACATCTTCTTGCAAAGTCAACTGGTATGTAGTCTTGTTCCACACTGCCAGATAAAACTCCTGAAACCTTAGCGGCAGCCTGCAGTTCATCTAAACATACTTCCCAGCCTTGGTTCAACCATTCTGTATTCTTCAGGGTTGTTATAAATAAAATTGGGAATACCATCGGGCATTAGGGAATTTTTTTGAAGCCTGCTTCTTGAGTTATTCCACAACTCTATGAAAATATTTACTTCTCTTTGAATAATTGGGATGTATATGTAGGCCATGATATTTCTATCACTCTCATCTTCACGGTCATACTAACCTCTTTCCAATAATTCCAGAAGCTGATGCTTAAAAAACTTCTCCATTCGCTCATGTATTTCTCGCCACCAACGCTCAATTCACTTTGAAGTAGAAGAACCAAAATGAACAGTGTTTTCAGGGGCCATATCTCCGTGTCCTTTACGTAAGAAGGCATGTATACTAGCTAAGAGTCCTGTTTCTGTCCCTTTGTCAAGTCGAAGCATGCTGGGAATTTTCTTTGCCTCAAAAATATAATTGAAGTACCATCTACCAATCAGGTCAGGCCTTGAATTGGATGTCCAGACTTTCAGAAACAACACTTTTCTGGATGCAGTATCATAACATCCATACAATGCAATGGGAAAAGTCCAGTTCTGAAAACCCATCAACTTATCATGACCATCTAAACTCCAAACCCAGTTGACACCCTGGGTTACAAATTTCCCTTTCTTCTGTTTACCTTTGTTACATGGCTGCCTTTCCTCCAAACCATCTGAGTCGTATTCATACATCACATCATTCACCAAATCACGAGGAACCTTGACATCGTGAATCATCCGAAGTTTCTTTGTCATTGCTCTTACCCAAGAAGTTTTCCAGGTCCTTCAAGTTCTTTTTTTACTGCATCTTTTACATCTTGCAAAGGAGTGTCGTAATTAATGTAGTTAATGTGAAAATGGCGTAGTGGACGATCAAGAGTTTTTACACATCCCCATGCATACTGTGGAAACTCTTTCTTCATAATAAGAACAATTTCACTCCTTTGATATGATTTCTTTACTAAAGATTCAAGTTGAAGTCTTAAATCCTCATCGTTCATCCATTCGTTTCCTCGAGAGGCCATTTTGACTTGAGGTCAGAGTCAGAGCCCTCTGATGCAGGATACTGTCTGGTCAGCGGTCAATGTCTCTCCTCGGACATGGTTATTTTAAATTTCATTTTAAAAATCAAAACCAACTGAATTGAAACATTTTTAAAAGCATCAAAGATAAAATTAAATTAAAATTAAAATAAAATTGAGATAAAATTGCAAATAAAAATAAATAAAATGTAAATTAAATTTATATAAATGTAAAATAGAAATAAAAAAATTAAAAATGTTGATGTCTCTGCTCGGACACCATACACTTCTTTCTTTCCATGTTTACAAAAAACATCGCTACAGCATCTGAAAAAGTTTTTCAAACCTGGCAGCCTGCCACGGCAATATTCTTTTATGACATTTCAAAATGCTGAAATTGTTTTCACCTACATGTTAATAAATATTTCAACAGCATTTGTACGTTTTACAGAAGAAAAAATGCTCCTTTTCCGATTTTTATGCCAAATTATGGACAAGCTACGTTAGTCACAAGTGGTTTTGACAATAAGAAAACTATTTGAAAAAAGATATTAAGACGGCAGCCACAGATAAAATTTTAAGGACACACAAAAGAGAAAACAAAATTAACAGTGATAGGATATACATAAGGAAAGTGGGAAACTCGAACAGTTTTGCTACTAAATGTTCGTGATTACTGACAGTGGCTGCTCTATATTTTTACCGTAAACTTAAACCGTTTCGCCGGCCTTTATTTCTTCGTTGGTTTTCAAGCTTCACTCTTGCTTTCTCCTCCTTTTGAGTTTCAGTTTGACGGGTTTCCTTCTACTCAAGACCTTGTTTTGCTTTATACGTAGACGTTGATTTGTTTCTGTTCTTTCAAAAGTGATATACGTTTCCCAAAAACTCCTTTCTCAAGTCTTTTTGTCAAGGATAAATTATGTTGTTAGTTCAAATCTTTTTGTCAAGAACTATATTGTCCCCAGTGCCCCACAATCTTAACCGCACATGGTTCGTCCACACATACATACAAATAAATAAATATTCAGATCACAGAAATTCGTTCGCATATCACGTTTGTCCACGCGTGTAAAATGGCCCCACGCGTGTCGAGATTAGCACCCTCACCGGGCTCCGGGGCTTCGGCCCGTCACCCGGCTCGGGGATAATGACGGCGTTATAGACTTATTCAAGTTAAAAATGTAGCCGCAACAACAACCACAAATTAATACACAACAAAAACACGCCTTTATGAAAATAAGTTCAGCTAGGTGTAAAAAACAATAAATAGAAATATATTTAAATAAACTAACAGTACGTAACTCAGTTCTAAAATATACCAGTACAAAAAGACAGACAATGACAGACAGTAAAGAAAAGAATCAGCATTGAATTTCAAATAACCGGAAGGGAATTTCTCAACCGGAAGAGAATTTTTCAAAACCGGAAGTGACGTTAAAACATTCAGAATTGAATTTTATACAACCGGAAGTGAACTTCCCGAAACCGGAAGTGAAAATTGTCAAACCAGAAGTGACTGTAAAAAGAATCAGCATTGAATTTCAAACAACCGGAAGTGTATTTCTAAAAACCGGAAGTGAAATTTTCCAAACCGGAAGTGACTGTAAAAAGAATAAGCATTGAATTTTAAACAACCGGAAGTGGATTTCTCAAAAACTGGAAGTGAACTTTTCCAAACCGGAAGTAACGTTAAAGACATTCGCAATCGAATTTTAAACAACCGGAAGTGGATTTCTCAAAATCCGAAGTGAAATTTTCCAAACCGGAAGTAACGTTCAAAACATTCGCAATTGAATTTTAAGCAACCGGAAGTGGATTTCTCAAAAACCGGAAGTGAAATTTTCCAAACCGGAAGTAACGTTCAAAACACTCGAAATTGAGTTTTAAACAACCGCAAGTGGATTTCTCAAAAACCAAAAGTTAAAATTCTGGAACCGGAAGTGACTGTAAAAAGAATCAGCATTCAATTTCAAACAACCGGAAGTCGATTTTTCCAAACCGGAAGTGATATTTTCCAAACCGGAAGTGGCTTTAAAAACATTCAGAATTGAATTTTAAGCAGCCGGAAGTGGATTTCTCAAAACCGGAAGTGAAATTTTCCAAACCGGAAGTGACTGTAAAAAAATCAGCATTGAATTTTAAACAACCGGAAGTGAATTTGTCAAAACAGGAAGTGAAAATTGTCAATACAGGAAATCTTACTCCGTATATGGAATATTTTCGAATATCATGTCACGCTTTGTCATTTTGGATATTGACAGTATTATGTAAGCTTAATATACTTGCTTAACAAATAACCTTGAAAAATCTATATTTGTATAAAACAGAACAAGTTAATCTTGACATGACGTTTGCAAGTTGCTAAAGCCAAATTGACAATTAGTCATTCCAGGAAACATCCACAGCTTTGCAACACATGAAATTTTAAATTCACTACCTGTCCTACTACATAATGTACACCTGTATTTATTTATATTTTTAAAAAACTGGTTAATTTCCTCGTCACTCAACAACTGATATAAACACATATTAATGTTATAAAATAGGATATGAGGAATTACATGTTATTAAACAGCAGGAATTTCTATGGCACATAAAATAAATGAATTATAAAATAGAATATATATATATATATATAGCTATGGTTTTAAGAAGGTGAATATTCACCAATATTCGAACAATGTACATTAACACTACAATATCTTTGAGCGGAAACACAGTACAGATACTTACTAGTTGAAAGTATTCATATTGAAATTAACTTGAATGCATCACTCGTTATCTGCAATAACACTGTCGTATGTAGCCACATAGCAAGACACTAAATGGGTGAGGTTATTCTGCACTCAGTTGATGTAGTGACGTCATTCCGACGATTCGTCGGAAAATGTTCGGTAAAGTAGTTCGTTATCGTAACCACTGTTCTGATCAACATGGCGGCTCATGGAGACTTGAATGCAGTAAAGGGCTGGAAGAATCGGGTATTTTTTTCGCTGAGGTAGGTACTTGTATGTTAGTTGTTTATATATAATATCGAACGTTATTACAATGTATAAACTGTTTTTGCTGGCAGTGGTAGAGAGGTATTTTATATCAAAAAACTACGGCACAGTAAAAAGAGACAATTGACTCTAAATATCGCCCAATATTTCTTTGAGATCTTCTCTGTATGTTGAAATATCTTGAAACGTGAACCATGATGTTAAATTGAAGTTCTGTGGGATTGACTGGAATGGGTTCTATAGAAAATTAAGTAAAATGGTTACTTACAGTATGAATTTTAATGTGTTTCTTATGTTTCTTATTATTAACTTAGATAAGTAGTTAGAATTCAAACATTTATATAATTGTATTAATTATGACATTGTATCATTACTTTTTAGTACTTCTAACCTTTAGAAATTCTTCAGCATATTTAATTGTGTACACCCCACAGTCTGAGTAGTTAGGTTGCTGTGGCACCTACAGTACAAGTATATATATATAGCAAATTTATTATAGCATTAAACAGAACAGCTGCCAAATATTAAATATACAAATCATGCATGTACAGTATGTCTTCTTATTAACTAACCAGTGGGTAAATTACACGCATACAATTAAAACTTTTGGCAAGCTTCCTCTTGTTGGTCCATTCTTCATTTAAGAACCTTTTAATTGGTCAAGAAAAGTTAAATGATTCATGTACTGTAACAACTGTAATATGGGCAATCATTCAAGTTAATTTATCTGAAGCTAATAATTATATTATACATACTCCTCGATATAAGTGGTAATATGTTCCCTGCGTGTTATTACCCCATTGCCATGCTGATTTAGTGAATCAAGCACAAGAAGAGTTGGTCTATACAACAGGAATAATACAAATTAAAATTAGATCATGCACCTCAAGCTATATGTTAGAGATATATGCTTTGCATATAATCATACATATTGTATTTTGAAAATTTAATAATAAAGGCTTTAATGCTTTAATGAAATACTCCTAAATCAGTGTTATTGCACTATACTAGGAGGTTTACAGGTACATAACTAAAATTATATATTATAATATAGTACATATGATATATATCAAAACAAAGAAAAAGGAGAAAGAAAAAAACAACCAATCATTCTAGTTGGGGACGCACAAGACTAGTATAAGCCCTTGACTTAACTTTCAAGCTACAATCACTAAGGATTCTCCTAAGTAGGCCGAGAGTACTATTTGCCTTTTTACATATATTGTCACAATGCTGATTCCAACTTAAATTATGGCTTATAGTAATACCTAGGTATTTGGTTGTGGCTACTCTATTAATGGTTTGATTATTCATAACATAATTGAAAGACTGAGGTGCACATTTGTTTGCAATGCCTAAATGATAGCATTTGGAGAAATTAAAATTGAGTTGCCATTCGTTGGCCCATTTCGTTAAGTTATCAAGGTCCTCTTGTAAAATGAGGTGATCCTGGAAATTATTAATCTCTTTATCTATAATACTGTCATCGGCGAATAAACGAATTTGAGATTTAAGGCCCATATCTATTTCACAAAATGTGGAGCTAGTGCCTTTAATTGCACATGCCTGGCACAACATCACTTTCTTTAGGAAATTAATAAGGTAGATTTGAATTGACAACATGGCTCATTACTTGTAGAAAGTCACAGTACAGTACATATAATAATATTCGTTATGGTCTTTATAATCACAGGTTTGCATATACAGTATGCATCTATATCACAATTATATTATCATAGTCCTCACTTACTGTATAAATATGTATGGCAATACCAGAAATTATATTATACATGTACTGTACTCACCTCTTTTCTTCTGGAACATGAGGATGTATGTCACTTTTCATGTTGCATTTAAGGACTAGAATCCAGTGATTTCTAATAACATAGTGTCAGAGAGTCATTGATAAGACCTTATAATATACTGTAAAATTAATTGATTGATTACATGTTGGTGTTTCTTTTTTTTAAATAATAAATAACTCTTATTACTGTAGTAACGGTACTAGTTATTTTCTTACCCAGAGTTTACAGGAATGATACAGTGATCATAAGAGAAGAGATCAAATCTTCTTGTAAATCTATTTGCTCTGTACCAGATTTCTCTAAAAGCATTAAAAAATAAAATCATTCACTGTACACTACAATACAATACAGCATACTATTAGCAGCACCTTTTACTTTTCAATTTTCACTAATGCTAGATGATTTTACCCGGACAAAAAGTGATGGCAAAAACTACATTTCTTGCAGTGGTGCCCTTTTATTAAAACCATATTTTCAACTCCAGATTATCTACGAAATAAATTTACTATACTGTACCTTGCAGTTTTGTTGACTTCACATTGTTGTCCATCAGAAGTTTCTATTATTTTCTTTCTGTCACTTAAAACAGTATAGAGATGGGTTGAAAAAACATAGGTGTTTTTGTTGCAGTACTTTTCTTTCAATAGGTATCTACAGTAAAATACATGTATAGAGAAGGTCAATAATTGATAATCTAAACCCAAAGTCATGCATTACAAGCTTTTTTTTTATAGGGCTTAGTTTTTTGGGGAGGAGGGTATTATTCAATTTTGCTACTAAATCCACTAAATAAATGTACATAAAATTATCATAATTATTTCGACTTACTGTAAGGCTGCATCAATAACCATGTCATTAAGCCAGTTTCCTGATTCAAGACAGAGCAATTCCCTCTTTGTTACTAGAGTTCGATAACAATTACGCCATTCTGCACTGGGTTTGGTAGTTACAGGCTTAAGTGGCTCCTTTGCTTTATTATTCTCTGGAACAGGCACATTAACTTTATACATTTTTCTCATCATATCTGCTTTCTGGCCAACCCTGTTTCTGTGGGAGGAATGAAGTCTCTTTTTTGCTGGAGGTTCATAACCTTTTAAGCATCCAATGTTATCTTTACTGCTAACATTTTTCTTGCTTGTGCGTCTTCTTTTGGTGGGAGAGCTGCGCAATGTAAGAAAATCACCACTTGATTTTGGAATCGATGATTGCACAATGTTTTCAAGTTCAGACAGTTTATTAGTTATGTCTTCTAGTACTTGTGTATCTTTACATTCATAGGTTAATCCCATTAGTGCAGAGAGTCTGGCACGTGCTTTCTGGGCACAAGTTTTGATACTCTGTTTTTTCTTTTCTGGCAGGTCAAGAAGACATTCGGATGAACCATTCTCACCATGTTCTACATGAGGAGGTACTTCTTTGTTGTGTGCTGATGTGGATTCTGAATCAGGGTGGCAGGATGATCTATCAGGATTTAAATGAGCGCACCCTCTATATGCCTCTGGAAGTGAAAGCCAGCTGACTCCTTCAACATGATTAAAAATTGCAAACATGTGTTTGCAAGGAAATTTCGTTATTTTCCAGTCCATACATTGACATGAAGGAACAGCAACATTAACTGTGTAGTGGACATTGTCTTTTGATTCTGACTTGACAGAAAACTTCAGATTACCGATGCAAGTTATTTTCGTTGCTGAAATATCCTCTGCAGAAGTTATTCGTTTCAGACAATGCTTTACCAGGGATGATGGTCGTCCTTGTAAGTATTGGGGAATATCTTCTCGGTAGGATTGAAAATCTCCACTCATTCTCACATTCATTCGTATGTATTTTTTATGCTGCTCAGGGAAAAAGTCCTCAACAAGCGTTGTAACAATTGTTGTTAAGGACTTCTCTGCAACATTTGACAAGTAGCTGTACTTTAGCAGTTTGTTCTGGGATTCTAATCCATTGTTTGTATTCACTGCAATGTTGAATGCATCTTCCCTAAATGCTTTGACCCAGCGTCGATGTTGTGGGAGCCACTTGGCATTTAACCATTTTTGCACTTTGGTGTTCATTTTGTACAGTTCACTATCTTGCAGTTCTTTCAGAGCCTCTTTGTAGTTGTGGTCCCTTGGAAAATCATTTCCATGGTAGATGCCAGAATTTGCTACTTTTCTCAGCAGGTAAAGTAGTTGATCTTTGTTGCTTCCAACACCATTTTCTGTCTTTTTAGTCCATCGTTCCCAACTCTGTTCTCTGTGGAAGTCACAAATGTAGACAAAAGTCTTGATGTCTGCAAATGCTAAAATATAAAATAATAATACCACCACATTGTAAGGGCATTTCCTAAAAGCAGTCTACTATTTTGGTAGTTATGAAATGGTACATTAACTGTGATGTAATGAGTTACGTCTGAAAATATGAGTATGAGACATAATTATAGTTTAAAAACAGTTTAAACATTTAAATATTGATAGTCACATGTTACTGCACAATAATTATATAGTTTCATATAATATCATTTGATATTACATATTGTACTGTATGTTGAAAAACCTGCAACCATAAAAAATGTATTTTACCTGCTTCTATGGCATTTATTTCTGCCTCAGAAAAATCTGTCATGAAAAATGCTGGTTTCCATTCTTTGTTCCACCCTCGTAAAATTGTTAGAGCTTCCTGAATACTTTCAGCATTTTCATCTTGAATAATGAAATCACCTTTAAAACAAATGTTTAACAATTACAATACTTCTTTTTTATTGTTAGACATTCTGTTCTTTAATAAGTCTATAAACTTTTATAAATCTTTTTAAAAGATCTTCACGCTAGACTAAGTTGCCTTTTTACTCCCATGGGTGCTGTTATAGTATCTTACTTGTCAGGGGGACCGCTGATGATCAATTTCCTCGTTTAAAATGACTTACCAACTACAGTGTATCCAGAATTTGTCTTTACACACAGAAAGAATAAAGAGAGTGCATATTTAGTAGTTTTGTATGTAGCATCCAGTAAGGAAATTTGGTTGCCATATTTGATCAACAAGTCCTGTTGCCATTTTTCCTGGTGCACAAATAGCAGGTTTTTTGATGCATCTCCATTTGAGCTGTGAGGTCGGAAGTGAAATTTGGATGAAGGGCATTTTGTTTCCCATTCTTTCATCTTCATAAGCAAATTTTCTTGGTCCAGTTTACTCATTCGTAGGTTGGCTTGTGCCCGATAAATATGGTTTTTTATATCATTGTTGCTTGGGTAGAAGGAGTTGTTGAGGTAACTGGGCTTCACTTTATCTCTGAATATATCTTCTGAGACATAGACACGCAATATTTTCTTTACTGTTGATACATCACAAATTCCTATAAATAAGTAAAGATTTTCAGTTTGTGTCAAACTGGCAATCTTCAACCCTAGGGTGGTTAGTTTGCTTGGGTAGGGGTTAGCCAGACCTAGACTACCTTCCCTGGTCTTCAACATACACAATTATCATGTGATTTGTTTTTAAAATGGACAACTTACAATACCTGTTTTAACAATTTCATATATTTTGTCAACAACTTTAGGGTTGACAATATTTCCAACACCAGCAGTAACTCCCATTGGATGATTTTTATGAGCTTCTTCACAAGGCACTTCCAAGTAAAATCTCTTAATTTGTTTAACTTCCTGGTCTTTATCACCTAAACGTTTTCTTAGTTGCTCCAATGCTGCTGGCTTTATTTCCCGCTCAATCTACAGTAACAGAGTATAACACTTACACTTTGTTTATTTCTGTAAACAATTAGTAGCTAATTTAATTTATCCTGAGAATTAACAAAATACAGTACATGTGGTGCATTAAAATTTTTTATCTCACCTGAAAGGATGATTTCCCTACAATTTCCTCCGATATATCCATTTCTGGGAATAGTGTCACCTCTCGTATGTGAAGTTTTGCATTGCAACCCTGTTTTTTACTTAGTTGTAGCCATAACCTTTTTTTTTTCCTGAAGGGTGTCCATTAATGCCCTATAGGTACAGTATACAATTAACAAAAAATTTATGCCATTAATAATCAAGAGGACAGGTTTCCACCTCCCTATCCCTTATCTTCAGTATCTTGTCTTTCAGAGGGTCAATTATAATGTTCATAATTACCTCTTGGTTAGTTTTTGGTTTTGGATTTCTATTTTTTCCATAGTTGCACTCCAGCACCTGTTTGCCTTCAAGTCTAAATGGCATTCCGAAGAATTCTATTTTTGTTAACCCAGCCAGACTTTGCCATCTTAGAGCACCTATGTAAAACATTAGTGCTGTTGAAGTGTGTCACTTACAGTATATCTTAAGAATTAATAAAAACTTATCAAAACATTTTAGTTTGTTATTACATGGAGGTAAAAACCTCGCACCTCAATATATTTTTATTAAAAGAAGAACATAGTTTGATGAGTATTTATGTACATTTATTTACTGGCTGGGGCAAGAGGCCTAAGGGTGTACTCAAAATGGGCCTGTGGTTTAATACAGAATTGACCAGGGCTAGTTAATATAAACTTCATTTGTAGTCTCCTGTCCCTTATTAAAGGACTCCTTGTACATGTACTCCTTGTAACCTGTTTAATTTGTAATGGGCTATTCCAGTTTTTACCTGCACCCCCCCCCCTGTTGAGGAACCTATTTTTTACCACCCCCCTTTGGAATTTCCACTATTTTGATATAAATAAATTTACCCCCCCTGGAAATCCCAGGTAGTTTTAACCCCCCTTCCTTGGAAATTCCAAGTAGATTCAACCCCCTCCCTTGAAAATTCCAAGTAGATTCAACCCCCCCTGGAAATTCTTAATGGATTCAACCCTTTCCCCCTCCACTTTGGAATTTCCAAATTTCCAAGGTTCTTCAACAGGGGGTGTGCGGATAAAAATTGCAATAGCACAATTTGTTTTGTAATACAGTCAGACATCTAGTATTCTGCTTGCGAGAGACCTCGTAAATGATATTATTAATTCTTTGAAAGTTTTCATGGCGATAAAGTAATATAAATAATATTATATTATATATTATATTATATTATGAATATTATATTATATTATATATTATATTATGAATATTTAATGAGAAATAGCTAGTGCAAATATTGTTCCAGCCCGTTTGTTTTACCCAGACAACATTTCCCGGAGTGTACCGTTTGACTGCAGCTGAGGTAAGTAAAATTCTTAGACAACTACGTATCAACTTACCTTCACCAGGCAGTCTTTTCGATTGTTCGCCGTTCTCTTTCACCCTCCTTTCTAACTTGCATGTTTGAAATGCCACTTGATTGATGGCCTCGAACGCTTCAATAAACAACGAGAGGTCTTTGTCGCCTTCGATGTAACCTAGAAAACGGTTGCCCTTTTTTCCCACATTTTTTAATTTTTGGTTTACAAGTTCAATCACCGTATCCATCTTGAATTAAAATATCGCGGGGAAATTTTAAATACTTTCGCGCATTAATTTGAATAATAGGCGAACATTTTCCGACTAACCAAACATTTTCCGACGAATCGTCGGAATGACGTCACTACATCAACTGAGTGCAGAGTAACCTCACCCGACACTAAATGCGTTGCTAATCAAGAAAAATGCTATAAAGTAAATTTCTTTGTCAAAATGATTCATTTCGTAAATTTTCATTCATAAATCTGATGCCAAAGATGATTGCTTTAGCAATTAAAACGAGAAAATTTACAATTACACATACATACACATACATTACAAGCATTTATCCATGTATAAATAGCATTCAACGTTGGCTATAGGTAATACTGAAAATATAGTCCAGGGACTATCAACAAAGTCATGGCCATGTTACTTACAGAAAGATATGACGTTTCAGGCAACAACTCGTCATAAATGTCAAAGTTCACTTGCAAAATAACCAATTAATCAGAGAAACCGATTTAATTTCCTTAATTAAATGAAAACATATGTCAACTTTAACATTCTATAAAACACCCTTATAGGCAAAACAGAAATATTGTAAAACACATGACTGTACAACTATCAATTCAACTGGCTAGTCAAAATCAATTATTCAGAACATGAAGAAAACAGTTACATTAGACTTCACAGTTCAAGACCTGTAAATCTAAAATTTCTCACTATTTCTTTCAGTTTCAACGACATGACAATTTACAGCTTTTAAGTGTCAAATAATTTCTCCTGTTTATGTCAAATAAATTTGTTAACGTTAGTATAATATTATTTCTCTTACCTGGCACATTTAGTTTAAAGATAATATTTTGCTCACATCATCAAAACTGTACAAATGAATATCTTTTACGGATATTAGAAAATAATTGTCATTTTTGATAACAAGCATAACAAGCCGCGTAGAAGAAATAAAAAAAGTTAATTCAATTTGAACGTATTCACTTCAATGACTCACTGATTTAGACAATGCTTATTTATCAAAAAAGCTATAACGAAGTTGAAACCCAAAAATGCCAAATGAAAAATACAGCAACCTATTAGAAAAAGTTGCAATATTATTTATTTTAGTCTTCAAGTAAATTAATGCCCCTGTCATAGGAAATTCGTCGCTTACGAAATTCGATGTGTTATCCTCGCACGGGTTGGCCGCAATTTCTTAGGAATTTTGCTGTCTAAAGTATTATTATCGAAAAATTTTCTAAACTTAATCTTCATATGGCATAAAATGTTAAAAGGGTCGAGAAGCAAATAATTATGGCTATGTGACGTCAATAGAACAAGCCTTGCCTGTTATGAAACAGTATCAGTTGGAAACCAGAACAAGACTTGCACAAATTACAAGGACTTTATACTTTTTTTCGTTCGTATCTTGCTATATTCTAAAATGGCAAACAATAAGAGAACACATCTGCTATATGGTTATTTTAGCACAGCTCATGTCTTCCTTTCCTTTCTTCTAGATATAAAAAGCCCACAACTTCAGTTTGCAACGAAAATTACCCTATGAGACATGCCTTTGCTGTTGTCATATTTCTCCTTTTCAGTTCGCATTCCGCAATCATCGCACACATCGAACGGACGCGTATTATGTACGATAATTTTATAAAACGAAACAGATTGCCATTGTCAATTTTATGTATAGCTGAAGTTCGGTAACACCTTTGATAATGATACAGCCTCCATGCTGTGAAACGATCGCGAAAATCTCTTATTTAATAGTCGTATAACTTTTTCTAGAAACATTTACGAAAACTTAATCATGCGTTGATGCTTTACAACTAAAGATGTAAAAATTCAGCGAACGCGCATATATAAAACATTTAAATGTTTAATTCCGTCTATCGCCAGCAATAGCTCAAAGGCAAATACCTGTCACTGCAAATATGAGGCTCCTTGACTGATAACAAGTAACGATTATCGCTATTGAAATCTCAATAGGAAAATGCGGTCATTACGAATACTGTAGATTCCTAATCAATCAAGTCTTGTTACATTCATTGGTCATTTTCTATTGACATTTTAATTATTACACAAATGTGTATCATAACAATATCAAATGTATTCTTTTACAAACCTTATACACAGCCCATTCATGGTGTCTTAAACTTGAAAATTGCGATAGTTAGCTTAGCGAATGCGTTTACATACGTAATGTAAAGAAAAAGATACCGTATGTGACCGTTACGCTACTAGCAAGCTAATAACGTAAGCCTGTTGCCAAAGTCAGGATATCATTGCCATAAATGAAACAATGAAAGACAAGCACAATGGCTTTGCTTTTTAATAACACTAACCTTCGTCAAACAGCCAACATACATCTATACAAACAGCACTTTAAGAAGCCCGTATTTTTCATGTTTCGTATGAAATATGACAATTCAGACCGCATTTACACGATCCCGCACATTTTCAAAATCGAACACAAATCATGGCTGTATGCAGATACAGCATATAACATTTCATGTTAGTTTCAGGCCAGTATCGTGTAAACGCCAACTAATCTGCTGCGTTATTGATCTAAGAGCTGTTTGAATGGCCATAAATACGCTGGTCAAGGCACGTTGCCTGGCCGGCTGTCTGTTTTTTTATCCTTAGTTATGGTGTTTACTCGATTCTAACGAGTTTCTCAGTGTTTGATTTCAATCCATCCGATCTCAAATACATCGTGTGGCATATACGGTCCCCCTAAACAAAACACAATAAACTGACCAAATGACACAGCTATTTATGCGGTTTGCTGAATTTACAGAATATACCCTACAACAACCAAAGAAGCCTGAAGGAAAAACGTTCCAGTGACGAAGACTTTGAACGCGCACTTTAATAGTATTTGTTAACCCATTGTGCCAAAGACTGCCTTCAACCAAGTGACCAATCACTAGCTTTGCTCTGCAGATGTCTGGCGTTTATCCGAAACTCTTCGGTAGTATCTTCAGACGGGCAACGGAAATTTCTTCGTCAAAATGAGACGCGGCGAAGTTTTATCGCACACACAGCTGTGATATTCCGTCAGTTCATTGTATTTTGTTTAGGGGGACCCCGTATATGACACACGATGTATTTTAGCTAGGATTGATTGAAAACTCGTTGGAATCGAGAAAACACCTAAACTAAAGATAAAAAACATAGACAGCCGCCCGCGAATGTGGCTTAACCAGCGTATTTATTGCCGCAAAAGGCCTAGCTTCGCGCTTCAACGAACGGGCTTCTCAAGCCAAGTGCGCGACTACAATTTCGGGCTATTTTCTGAACGGATTGCTAATAATTATATTATATCGTCTTATTAGAGCAATAACGCAGCAGATTAGTTGGAATTTCACTGACATAAGCTGAGTTGCTTATTACAACAATTTGCATGTAGTACAATAAAATATCACTCCTGCCACAAAATATAATATTTTCTTAAACCCCCGTGCAATTTGACATGGGTGCTTGTTTTACATGCGTCATCGGTTCCTCGGTCCGGTGTGACGCGAAATTTCTGACTTTTGTCGTTCTGCTCATGCGCAGACACGCGCATGATTGACTTCCGGTCAGAAATTTCGCAACTCTTGAAGCTTCGCGAATCAGAAGTTCTTTTTTGAAGATATCTTATCTGTAAATGGCGAAATTTCCAACTGACACTGTCACTGGCTGTCTTGGTGTTCCTTCAACAAAGCCTGAATCGACAATCTGTAGACATAAGGTATGTAGAACTCGGTTCAATTCGATCGGACTGTTGCATGTTTTATGTTGTGTTGATGCAGGCTGCAGACTCGACGATACTAGTATATAATTTAGTAGTTTTCCTCATTATTTTAACTTTTCCAGGAGAAGAATCATTCTCTTATACTATATTATACTATAATCAATGTTTTTGAATGTTGTTGGTATAATATAGACTTCTGTGCAAGATCATGAAGTCAGGACGCAAGGCTCCTCCCCACTTCACTATAAATCTTGACAAGGACACAAGGTCACCAAAAAAAAGGCCATTCACACGCTCTCTGAGTTCTCTAGAAACTTTGTGTATGAAGGTATGACATTAATGTAATGGCAATTCTTAAGCGTGGCATGTTTTTTTGTGAATACTGTTTTTATTGAAACAACTTATTTTCTCATCAATATAGTTGTTATTACTGTATTTACTTGAGTGGATGGATAATCTGTGATTTATTTAACTTTGCTTGGTATCATTGGCAATGGATAATATATGAATTATTTTATCCTTACTGGGGATCTTCGCTTGGATCATTGGCAATGGATAGTCCGTGAATTATTTTATCCTTACCGTGTATCTTTGCTTGGTATCATATTTGATATTACCTGTATATTACCTACTATAATGTATATATGTAAATAATTATGTAAATAAAAATTAAAGATTTTCCTGTCTAATCGACACCTACAACTTATAAATTTTACAGTTATTACATATTATTATAGCAATAAAAGTATTGCGATGTGGGTAAATAAGTATCTGTCGACCTAAAATGAGAATGAAACTTCTCGACCTTTCAAGCAAATACGCTTTGTCAAGAGGTTCATAATGGTCAAGAAGTTTCATTTCATTCAAGAGAAACTTACTGACTCACATTGTATTATTCCTACAATAGAGTAATAAATTTATTGTTTGAAATTACTAACACTTATACCTAGTAGTGGATGGACACTTGACTAAATATTTTGGCGGTCAGGTCAATGTTCATACTGACAAAAGGGTTTTTCTCATTCCAAGGATGGCAATCAGGGGGGGAAGCACTAGTAATTTAAAGTAATAGTATTCACCCCTATTAACTAGAAAATTAATAAAGAAATAACACGTGACATGCTTGTCATATACCGAGAGGTGTGCTCATTGGCAATGTTAGCCATATACCCATAGTCTTGCGTTTTAGCACGTCTTTGAGGACATTAGCGCAGGCATTGCTAATATATCTAAAATATGTCAGCGAAATACTATATGACTTGTATAAGTATTTACTCGGGTAACTATGGTAGGCCGAGTCTATGTTTCGCTTCCGTTATTATTATTATTTTTATTATTACTCAAAAAAACGCTATAAATTTACTGCAAAAACTCTAGAAAGAACGTTTTACCTGTAGTATTAAAAATGGTGATTTGCGCTTTGCAATCGCCCATAAACTTCATGTCGTGGAACAACTGATGTCTATACAAATTGCATGGGCCATGCCTTTTCCGCCATCTTACGTAGTGGAATATATGACGTATTGCGGGCTTAGAACTTGTTTCCCAATCTTAAACTTGACTGCCAAAAGCAATCTTGACGTTACCATGCTCAGACTATCCGAGCCCGGGACAATATTAAGTACTCTGTGTCAGGTGAATCGCAAAAACCGTAAAGCAAAGAACAGATGCCGGTTCGTCTACTTTTCACTGTTTAACAACAAATACAGTAAAAACATGGCAAGTACAGAACACGAAATATTCTTAACCGCTTAAGGCATTAACATTACTATAAAACGTAGAATTTAAGAATTGAAATTGAATTATTCGTATGTTTTATAGTCTGTTTTTCAGTTTATATTATCGTGAAGTTTCTTCGTTTTTGGGCATTGAAGAAAAACCCCGAAATTTAAAGCTTTTACAGAAACATATGCAAAAAATTAGCGTCTCAAACTTTATTAAGTACTTTTTGTGTCATTACAATGGTTTAAATTTTCTTAAAATAACTCTTTTTGCCTGTTTTCAATCAACGAAAACTGATCAAGTTCAGTGGCGGTATCTTTGGCACAGAATAGTAATACAAGCAGAAGTCCAACCTCGTACCCAACTGACGCGTTGCTAAAATGCAAAATTTTGCTAATTCTTTCTTGGCTTTCCTGATAAAGTCCCTTGAAAAGTGAAGTGAAGTATTGTTTCTTGGACATCTTCAGTGTATTAACAGACATAGTTATTAGTCAGTATAATGTCGCTAGCAAGTATCTTTGATATTATATATGCTTAACAGCCGCACACGAATTGCGGTAACTAGACTACACTATAACATAACGAGCGATTTCGAATGTACCACTTCCTATAACTCACAAAACTAAAGACGAATATAAACTACGTTGATGAAGTCAACTTGCAAGCGATGGCTTGATACGGTATTTAAGATCAACACAGCATGTTTACCTAAGGAGAACCGACATGTGAACGCGGAAGCTTTGTGGAAATATTAAAGGGGCAATCGTTTAAATTAGCTATCTTCAGTTAGAACGTCGAGGAATAGACGCTAAGCGGTAACTTTCTTTGGAAACGCCCCAGCAACTTCCGGTGTAGGCCAACAGTGCACTGCATTTCGCTATCTGGGCTGCTTTAACAGTTCATGGATTTCGTTTCCCGGAACTTTCTCTTCCGCAAGCGCTTGAATATAAATGTGCAGTCAGTGAGAATGCTTTAGTATTTTGACTTTGGTCTATGACCAATTGAGTCTTGGGTCAAGAACCTCGAGCTGCTAAACAGAGGGAGCCATACTACCTTGAAACATCACTAGTCTACTCACTTTGACTTAAAACAACTGTACCTGGTACAAGTTTGTCTATGAATTTCAACTTGCAATAAAACGGTCTTAAAGACCGGGGGGTTGCTGCTTCCCCCTGGGTACGCCATAGGTGTGGTTGCACCTTTGATAACAATTTCAGTACGGAAGTGTTTTGGATAAAACGTCATAAAAGCTACTCACTGCCATTTAGCAGTACACGGAGTAAATGGCTGACCAGGCGTGTGCTTTTATTTAGCTTGTTATTCTGAAAAGTAATCTGAAAAATGGGCTGAAGTTTCATATAAGAGTCCCCAAATGACGTCATACAGCTCTCTTATCATGTTACATTGCGTGGCGGCGTTCGGGCCGTTCTTGCCGTTCCTGCCGTTCTTAGCGTTCCTGGCGTTCTTGCCGTTCCTGCCGTTCTTGCCGTTCTTGCCGTTCCTGCCGTTCTTGCCGTTCCTGCCGTTCTTGCCGTTCCTGGCGTTCTTGCCATTCCTGGCGTTCTTGCCGTTCCTCGCGTTCTTGCCGTTCCTGGCGTTCCTGGCGTTCCTGGCGTTCTTGCCGTTCCTGGCGTTCTTAGCGTTCTTGCCGTTCCTGCCGTTCTTAGCGTTCTTGGCGTTCCTGGCGTTCTTAGCGTTCCTGGCGTTCTTGCCGTTCCTGGCGTGGCGTTCTTGCCGTTCTTGCCGTTCTTAGCGTTCTTAGCGTTCTTGCCGTTCTTAGCGTTCTTGCCGTTCTTAACGTTCTTAGTGTTCCTGGCGTTCTTGCCGTTCTTGGCGTTCTTGGCGTTCTTGGCGTTCTTGCCGTTCTTGCCGTTCTTGCCGTTCTTGGCGTTCTTGGCGTTCTTGCCGTTCTTGCCGTTCTTAGCGTTCCTGGCGTTCTTGGCGTTCTTGGCGTTCTTAACGTTCTTAACGTTCTTAGTGTTCCTGGCGTTCTTGCCGTTCTTAGCGTTCTTAGCGTTCTTGGCGTTCTTAGCGTTCTTGGCGTTCTTAGTGTTCTTGCCGTTCTTGCCGTTCTGAATTGCCGTTCTTGGCGTTCTTACCGTCATTGCCGTTCTTAGCGTTCTTGGCGTTCTTAGCGTTCCTGGCGTTCTTAGCGTTCCTGGCGTTCTTGCCATTCTTAGCGTTCTTAGCGTTCTTGGCGTTCTTAGCGTTCTTGGCGTTCTTGCCGTTCTTGCCGTTCTTGCCGTTCTTGCCGTTCTGAATTGCCGTTCTTGCCGTTCTTACCGTCATTGCCGTTCTTAGCGTTCTTGGCGTTCTTAGCGTTCCTGGCGTTCTTGCCGTTCTTAGCGTTCTTAGCGTTCTTGCCGTTCTTAGCGTTCTTGCCGTTCTTAGCGTTCTTGCCGTTCTTAGCGTTCTTGCCGTTCTTAACGTTCTTGCCGTTCCGGCCGTTCCTACCGTTCTTACGGTTCCGACCGTTCATCCTGTTCCTACCGTTCTTACTGTTTTCGTTTTTCAAATACTGTTTATTTATAAACAAGCTCCGTTATGTATAGGCCTGTGAATTTGGACAACCAATCACATCACGATGATATATGGTTCCCCCACAATCTCGTTCCCAGAGCCCTCGTTCCCCACCCGGGAAAGGAGAGACTCTGGGATAATCCGTTTCACATCGATATTTCATTGGCTGATGAACACAGTGAACTCTATATAACTCTTCTTCCGGATAACAAGAGTCTCTCGTTTCCCACCCGCTGGGTAAGGGGAACGTGGGCTCTGGGAACGAGATTGTTTCCCCCAGACTGGGGACGAGAATCCAGGAAATTTCCTGTTTCAAGGAAATTTGACTGAAAAAAGGAATTTTTTAGAACAAAGGAAAATTCAAGGAAATCTAAGAAAATCCAAGGAAATTTTGCTAAAAGTAAAACAATATTTTCAAATGTCAAATTTTTGTATGTTTTTAGTAGTTTGTTCGAGTCCCAACCCCAAGTTTACAAAATACAAATTAAAAATATTATATTATTATTATATGAAGTACCCCTGTACCTTAGCACAATTGGCATATCACGGGCACATCACGTGACGTCATTGACGTCAGTGATGTGTAAACTCACATGGTGTACTAATCATAGAGATATCATATAAATACTTGAGGGGGCTTTGGCAGAAAAATTTGGTATCCACATGGCGGCCACCATTACCAATAACCTATGGTATTTCAGTCAATTGATTGGCAAATGTACTAGACCCAGTCCTTTGCCAACCAACGCGCCTATTGGCTAATGTTTGCCTCCAAAAAAATCCAAGATGGCGGCGTTCAATTGGTTACCCGCCGTTGGCTCAAACTAATAATATAAGATTGGATGCCCCCTCTAGTATTTATATGATCTCTATGGTACTAACTGTACTGTTAGTCACATTGTCATAGGTCGTGTACAGTGTACTGTAACTACTGTTTAAGATTCATTTTAAGATTTATGAATGTTTAATTTGCACTTTACTGTTTTTGAATTGCACGGTTAAAATAAATAAATAAATGAAAGAAAAGTGCTCAGGTAGGAAAAATTAAAATCAGAAAGTTTGAATGTTATGGCGTTAACTAACACCTTCCCAGAATGCATTGCTAGCTGTGTTTATTGCGATTGTTATCTGGCAGACTAAAACATAAAAACTTACCTTCTGTTAATCAAGGAATTTGAACGAAATTTCAAGGAAATTACATTCTTATTTCAAGGGAATTAAAGGAATTTTTAAGACCGGAAAAGGAAATTTCGACATTTCATTGTGGAAACACTGATTGGAAGTGTGGGAATGTCAGTTCGACAGTTCGGCAACTTCTCAGTGTCGCCGTGGCGGACCAACGTCAAATTGAAATCATTGTTTCAGAAGATACCAAAAATACAAGCAGAGATTATTATTGAAGAGTTTAGAATAATATTCACTGTATGAAAAACTTAAAGGATGAGTGTCCACCTAATGCTTTGCGCGCTTGTGTTTTTGTTTACATACGGGAACTTGACCTTTCGAGAGTGCACAAAGCTCACGCGTGTCACAGCAAATACAGTCTTAAATATAGCGATTCTCCGTAAACTTGTGTAGTTTGGTCCTGTTTTCTTTTAAATGTCTATCTCTGAATCTGATTCAGAGTTGAATGAATCTATTTACGACCCAGAAGACAATTTAAACTTTTACAATTTACCAATTTACGAATCTCAAGGCACTGCACCAGTTGACGACGCACCTTCTGGAGAAAATGTCCCCGTCGATGAACGGACACAAGTGAGTTTATTTCAGTTTTCTAATATACTTTACTACTGTTAGTGCTGACATATTACTCTTCCTGACAGATATTTTATGTAAAAAATAGTTTTGTAGCTGCAAGAATACATGCAGTAAAGGGAGTGGGAGAAAAAGACGCGGATGTCCTTGCCGGGACGAAGGGCTGAAATGCTCGCAACATTGTGCATGTGGAACTGCCAAAGCCGAATGTAAGAACAAGCCTTCTGTTGCTACTGGGGAAGCAAGCAATACCGACGCTGGGCGAAGTGCGTTTGAACGCCATGAGATAGCTGTAACACAAGCAAAACAGGAAATTACGGTAAGCCCGATGAATATGTAAATTGTATATTATGCAAAGTCGAATAAATTATGTCCGCGCCGCTAAACGCTTGATAGACTGTGTGCAATGGTTCTATTACAAAAATAAAATAATGCAACTTTTGTGGAATACTAGTTCTACTCCAAGACTGAGAATGTGACTCACTTTATACAAGTTACTGTGATAAAATATTGAGCCGCATTTCATGTAAAGCTTGTCTCATACTACCACTAATAATGTTCTATTGGAATGGTTAGTCAGTGTTCCTGTGAATTTGTATGTAAAATTGCCATGTTTAGTTTTCTATACCATCATTATATTGGCTATCAAAATTGTTGTCTTGTTTGTTTATCGTGTGTGTGTGTGTATGTATACATATATATATATTATATACATATACATGTATACATACACACACATAATATATATATATATATATCAGTTAGGGCCTGTTTAGAGTTCGGAGGTAGAGTTACCCTCATTACCATCACTCAGATTATCCTAGCTCTCATACCTATCTCAGTTATTTGTTGTGTTTACAAGGACACTAGGGTATACACTGATGCTAGGGTGACCCTATCTATTAGGCTTACCCTAATAACCAGGTTTGTCTTGTAAACACATTTGGTAGGAGTAACTCACCTATCCAGGTGAACTTTTACTAGTTCCAGGCTTTTGTTACTAGTGCTTGGTAAGACATGTAATAAAGTTGGCATGGGCAGCAGGGTACCCTACCTGTGAACTTTTGCTTGTAAACCCAGACTCCTTGTAAACAGGCCCTTAGTCAAATACTTCAGAACATTAGATAACCAACCAATTTAGCTTTAATACTGAAGACTTTTATTTTCAGATGTTTTTGGGAACTCTTACCTTGGAGCAAAAGGACCAGATTTTGGTGAAAATTTTATCCAATGGGAAAGGGAGTTTAGATTATGCCAAAAATCTTGTTACATTTGGTGGAGGCCCCCCAACACACCCTCCTGAAAGAAGACCACCCTGGTGCAAATGTGGAGTTTGTCGGCCAATGCCAAATGAAGAGGAAAACAAGTGTTGTGGTAAAGTTAGGTGCACTACATCATTTGTAACTTTTCAAAATACATGCACAGATAGAGATGTTCTGACAATGGCCATCAGAGGAAGATGTGACATGAGGGCTGAAGAACCAGATTATTCAACAAAGAGTTTTAGAAAGGCTGCATATCGCCAATACATTCTTTGGCGTTATAAAAAGTTAGGCAGGGGTAACAGAAGGGTTTGCCCTTCTTGTGTTGTTTTAACTATTCGGAATCTTTATCCTGCAGATGATGGGGTGTACATGGGTTTTAGGAGAGCTTAAGACCATCACTGTGTTTTGCACCTTCTTTCTGCCTTGTGACAGACTGAGAACTGTAATAAATTTCCCCTCTACATAGAATTGCAATAATTATAATGAAAGTCGCAAGCTTTTTGCAATGACCATAGTGGCTGCTACTGTATATAGCCTGCAGAATGCAGATACTTAGCAATTATACCATGAGCTCGAGTCGTACACATGCAAAAATGCACTCTATGTCAGACCTGATGCAAAATGATGTCAGATCTGTTCAGAAAAATGTAGTGGCCCCTGATACAGCCTGTTGCAGTATCAGCTGATACACCTATAATATCATCTGTATCATACCTGCAGCTACAACAGACTGTTCAGAACAGATTCTGTCAAACTATCAGTCTGACACGGTCAGTACTGTATCAGTTTGATATAACAGACTGAACAGGTATGTTGTCCTAGGAGCTGTCACAGTCTGTTAGAAATTCTAACTAAATATCTATACATCCGCACTGGCACATTCTGTAGCTGTCAGGCTGTATCATTTCTACATTTCTCTGCACAAATCTGATATCAAAGCTGATCAGACTGTGCATTTTTACGTGTGTATATGTCCTGTGAATTTCAGTGTAATGAGCAATCCCCTCAACTATTAATAAGTTATGGCCCCAAGGGAATTTATCTGGCATATAGTTGACATCCGAGGTATATAACTCTTACATAATTCAACCAGAGTGAATGACATATTTGTTTTCCTGTGTAACTAAATTCTAGTGTATTCGTTGAATTTCAAGTAAAAATTTTTTTTTCATTTAAGGTGGCTCCATACAGTTTCTTGGAAAATGGAAAATACAAGTTTGAGAGTGCAAAACACGTGATTCAGGAATTTAGTTTTATTCTTTTTCCGAATTGCTTAATCACATGTTTTGGACTCTCAAACTTGTGTTTTGGACTCTCAAACTTGTATTTTCCATTTTTCAAGAAACTGTATGGAGCCACCTAGCCTAGTAGTGGGAACCAATCAGATTATGCAAAAACTAATATATCCAATACACTTATATGGGTTAAGAAACTACTATATCTTGATTAACCCGTTCCTGCCAAAGTGGTCTTCTATAATTTTACTCTGGTTAACTCCATAACTTTTTTCTCTTCAAGAGAAGTCAGAAAATAGTTTACAAAGTTTAATCCTGACTTGCCTCAGGTGCTTCATTGATTTGACTTTCTTTATTGACAAACCGGGATAGTGATTTTTTAATAAGATCACTTGTTTGGGGGATAGCTGTAAGGGCTATTGATGGAGCGATATTCTTTGGGTGGCTTGCTGGAACATTCACCTTCTTGTGTAAACTATCTTCATCACTGGCTCTTTTGGCAAGAATTCTTGAAGCAAGTGTAGGCCAGTAATTATATGTCTTGTCTTCTTTAACAACTTCAAGCTTCCAATTCTTCGAGCGCTTGCTGTAAACTTTGTCATATTTAGGTTCTCCATTCTTTTTAAGAGCTTGTTTTCTAAATGCATGAGTGTTGTGGTCTATAGCTGCAAGCACTGATCTTCCCGTGAATGAATCATTCCTGTTAATATTAATTTATTATGTTGATATTAGACACTGTGCTACAAGACCAATACAAACATGCAGCCAAACACTGTGCTTTTGTGCTTTTCAACAGCAATTTTACAAAAAAACCAAAAACTTACTGAAATCCAACTCTCTTTGGTGCATACTTCAAAGCCATTGAGTTGAAATTCTCTAAACTACCTGTATGCCTGCAGAAAAAAATACATAATGTTCACACCAAAATTAAAATTACATGAACTGTACACACTACTGTACACACAGACATACTGTTACTGAACATGCATGAGCCATAATACTGTATTTACTTCATTAAGCACCTGAAACACTAAAAATTCAAAGAGTGCTGTGGTACTTAACTGAGTAAATACGGTAAGCTAACATTCCTGTGAAAACAAGCACCCACACAGCACAAACATAAGCCTCTTAACATCTTCCATAGATGAAAAATCCCTTCCAATAATATGCCAGCTGTATTCTGGTACTAGGTACTGCATCAGTGTATGTTTACACAATTAGATAAACAGGTAATTGTAAAGGAACCATCTGTACAAATATGAAGGGTCTATTTGCATTGTCATTGTTAATTCTTTAATCAATGTATACTGTACTGTAGTTTGACCAAAGTCTGTGATGCTATAAACATTCAAATACACTTCAATGCTGATGTTGAACTTCTTTCATCAAACTATATGTAGAGTATGCTCTAGCTACTTCACGAAATACTCTTCAACAGTGTAATAATCATTTTTTAGTTTTTGGAAATTTTGTAATTGTTTTGTTTTCAGGAGAAATACCAAAGCATTACTTGCCTGAATGTCACATAATGGTGCAAACTTTTGAGTATCCTGGGGTCCATAACTACCTTCCGGATAGCTTCCAATGCCTTAGAGTTTTTATGCAAGCATGTCTTGTTTGTTTCATTATCCACCAATGGACCATGCTGACACTCTCCTTCTGCCCACTCATACTCACCAGCAACATGGTGTATTACACCAAGCCAACTGTCCTTAAATTAAAAGAAAAGAAAAATTTAACAAATAGATTCCATTTTGCTGTTGGCTGTTCAGTTACAGATGGACAGATGACATCACAAGGTAAAGAACAAAAAAGTGGCCCATGAGATGCAGTTGAGTCACTGATGTTCTTACCACGTTGTTATGTCTTCAGTGCATCTAAAACTGAACAGACAACAAAAAATGGAATCTATTGTTTTATACAATACAAAAATTTAAAAGGTTTTATCGAAACTCTTGTCAGATTTTGGGGCATGAAGAAGGAAAAAAGCAAGTCAGCTGATGTGATCTGACATGTCCATGGATGTGTCTGTTCCCTAATATATCATGGGCAACAACCAGTGAAAACACGCATAGCAACCAAGAAAAAGAAAAAAAGTGGAAAGGTAAAAAGGTTTACAACAATTATTAACATTTCAAATTGACTTGATTATAAAAGAAATAATTCTTGAACAGTAAATATTTTACATGTATACTACCTTAAGTTGTTCTCCTCCATTGCAGTTCTGAGTAATATACCAGAAGTGATTCCTAATTGGTTCACACCATTCATTGATAGCTTCACAACCTTTGACTTTAGCAGCCTAAACAAATAAAGTGCTTCAAATAAGTAAGCCTTTCCCTCCAAGAGGTTCAACATTCATTCACAGGTTTCATCTGCCATTAGACAGAGTAAAATAACAAAGGGGCCAGATGTGGTTGCTATGGGAGGCAAATAGTTATCTGCAGCAGATTTTGCAGCTTTTCATACAGTATTTTTTCATAACATACTTTTGTAAGCTTCTTTGTAATCTTCACTGATTTGTGCCAAATATCCAAAGCATGGTACAGGTCAGAGAATTCAGTAGGATATTTAACTGCAAGAAAAAATCAGCAAAAGAAAAAAAAAGAAACTTAGTTTATTTGTATAATAAAAATTTAATGGAGAGGTTTCTTCATAAATATTGTGATACATACACAAATATATTATAATAATTTTATACATGTATTAATACATAAAAAATATATAAAATAAGATAAATAAACAGCAAGTTACCTTTCAACCTCCTCACAAGAGCAATAACTGCTGCCGAGGCATCAGTAACAATCTCTGAAACTACCAGCTTGCCAGCAATTCGTTCCAGCAGCCTCTTTACTGCCTCAACTTCCATATTGGTAGAAACACCACTTGTCTCCCGTTTGTCTATGACTTCCAGGTCCACAATGATGTCAATGAACTGTTCCATTAAAATGTAGACACAGTATTTTGCACTAAATCCAGGAGAATCGCTTCTCCCATCTCCACCTAAGATCAGACTTTCTTTTCCCAAAATCTGCCAGATCTTTGATTTCATCTCATCCCAGAACTGCATAACTTCTGGGATGACATAGTGCCCTTGTATGCGCTGAAATGTAGACTTTGAAATAAATTTTAATCCAATAAACTTGCAAAACAAGGCCACCTTGTCAAAAAGGTTTCCTGTTATATAAATCCCAGATGCTATTAACAGGGAATTGACAAAAACTTCTTGCCCGCTTTTGGTAACCATTAGTTTTGATGATGTCCAAAATCCAGTGTGGCCATTTGAACACATCCAAGAAATCTTCAAACCTCCACTTTCCATTGAATATCTTTCGACTTGACTGGTTCCACCACAATTTGAAACTTGGCAACCTTTACTGAAGATATCGAGTAGCAAGGAAACATCAACAACCACACGGGCTTGCCAATAATTTTCTTCATGGACAATGTTGGATTTATGTACACGACACAATGCATTAAATTCCTCTTTCATTCTACCCGTTATATTGTTTTTCCATTCCTTTTCTGATACAGGGAACTGATTCAAATGAATTTCCTCCACATCTTCAGGATCACTCACATCCATACCTTCTTCTCCTTTTGAAACATTTGAATTGTCTAACAAACTATCCTCAAATGCCGAAAGTGTTTCCTCACTATCAATTTCAGATGAAGAACTACAATGCAAAAGAAAAAAGAACATTTGGGATTACACAAATCTATCTACACAGGGAAAGTGTGTATATACTTGTATACCCTATTTAAAAAAAATAGCAAACCTTTCTAACAAACAGAAAACAATAACAATAGATTAAAATATCACAAAATTAAGATGTAACTTGTATGGAAAATGATCACAAATTGCACAATTTGCTGATGTGACTCCTTCATATCTAGGCCTGATCATTATGTGTGTGTGTGTGTGTGTATGTATGTGTGTGTGTGTGTGTGTGTGTGTGTGTGTGTGTGTGTGTGTGTGTGTGTGTGTGTACGTGTATGTATGTGTATGTGTGTGTGTGTGTGTGTGTGTATGTATGTGTATGTGTGTGTGTGTGTGTGTGTGTGTGTGTGTGTGTGTGTGTGTGTGTGTGTGTGTGTGTGGGTGTGTTAGAATACAAGAATACAAGGGTAGGTGCTAATCCCATTCACATCTGCTATCAACAGGTCTGCTTCATGCTCAGATGTAAAAAGGTACACATGTAAAAATTGCATAAGCTGTTACATGCCTGTAAGCAAGTTGTTACAAGGCTGTTCAACAGGCTGTCACCATGGTGTGTTCACACTGATTGTTCCCAGTCTGTTAACATGTCTGTAGCAGGTTGTTGACAACTTGTAACAAGGTTGATGACTACAACAGACTGGTGACAAGTTGTTCCAACAACCTGTTACCACTCTGCACTTAACAAGTTGTTAACAGGTTGATACTAACAAGGTTGTAGCAGCTTTTTGAATGAACAGAATTGTTACAACCTGTTATTAACAGCCTTGCTACCAGCCTCAGTATTTAAAAAGAAATTGCACATATAAATTTCTTCAACAAATATAAACCCTACAGTGGTACGAAATTATTTATTAAATGCCTTACAACTCATTTTCAAAACTGCTATCACTCTCACTGGTTGTAGTTTCAATCCCTTCACTTGACTGGCTTGAAGATAAACTGTAGTTGCTATTGTAAATGAAAATTAAAAAAAGAACAAAATATTTAGATTTTTTGAATGTTAGGAAATTGCTTGCAGTTTAAATGAAAATTCTCTATCATTGTGTTTACATTTGAAATCTGAAAAGGTGAAAATATTTTGAAAATCTACAGATAGGCCACTATTTTTTTGCATATTAGTTTCTCATCCCCTGCCCGCAGGCCATTATGGGCAGCCACCTCGGTCACCATTATCGACCATTTAATAAAAGAAAAGAGATTAGGAACCTTCCCAAAAAATTTACCAAATTTCTTTCCAAAATACCATTTCTTCCCCTGCATTTACATGCAACCTTTTCAAACCTCAAGTAGCAACACATTGCACTTTACTTTTATATTGTACTGGAAATTCAAAACAGAAAATTGTACTAGCATGCGTATTATAAAATTAAGAGGGGTGGTGGCCCCCAATAGTGACGCCCTCTGTAATGGGATAATGGCCACCCACATGAACTTTGGAGAAAGCCCCTGATGAGAAACTAATATGCAACAAATAGTGACCCAACACACATGTCAACATAGTAGCACCTTAAAACAATACGTTTATAAACACTCAGGTAAAACAGCGTTTTACAATGTATGTCATTTACCTTGTGCCATCATCTGATTGAAGACTTTCATTACTTGAGTCAGAAGAAGGATCACCTGAGTGCACCCCAAACTCAGGGTTGATGGATATGGAAAGATGCTCTATTTGGCTCATGTTTAAAATTGATTCTTGACTCTGGAAACTCGAATGGCCAGTAATATCTATGGGACTGAAGTGAAAAAGAATTGAAAGAACAACGTCAGAATAACGGGCACGAAGGCTAGTTGCACTCAAGGTTCTTGATTCCACACTTACACATCTTCATCATCACAAAATATAGGCGATTCAAAAACACAGGGGAGGTCTCCAGGCTTCAATTTCCCAGCTGGAGTAGAATGGCAAGGAAATCGATGGCCTAAAACAAAAATAGAAAATATTTGATGCACATGATCACACAGAAATAAAGCCATAATATATTATTATGAGTAGAAACATAACGCGAATTCAAAAATATTCTCGTTTACCTGATGAGAGAGAAGAGAGATGTATATCTTCATCCACACGATCAGGAGTGTTCGCGAGCAAGTACTTTGCGAAGTCGCTGTGTGATTTGTCACCAAATCCATGGTAATCCTTTCTTAAATTCCAGGTATCAAATACTTCTGTCTCCAAGCGTATTCTTGTCGTTACGCGCTTAGATTTTGGTCTTCCACGCTTCGGGGGTAATGGGCTACCCGTGAAAGACATTTTTTAGCTGTATATTTATTATTAATACTACTATATTTTAAGAAAAACGTCGAGTACCCAATAAAATAACATAACGAATATTAAATCAGGTATGTCTTCTTTGAATAAAACGCTAATAGTATGAATTTCCACGAAGGATTGTTCAGATATTGAAGGATACAAACAGCAAACGAATTTCGTGGCCCGAAAAATGGCCGCGAGAGTGCATGTGAGCGCGCAAAGCATTAGGTGGACACTCATCCTTTAAAGGCAGCGTTTTAATTAATGAATAATTGCAAACGAATGCTTTTTGTATCTGCGCAGCAGATATATATATGTGTTGTTTGTGTGTGGTGTGTCTCACAGTGTCTGTTAACTTTTTGGTGTAACCACTGACCTGTAGTGTGTGCTGTGGTGGAAACTCTAACCAATGCGCGACAATTACATCGGGGACAATCGAAGCTTAGAATTTTTGTGGCGACGTTACGAGCTATCAGGTTGAACGATGGAAACAAGTATTCTTCAACCCTTATCCCGATCGTGTTTATAATATTATTTCCTCACCATATCAAAAGAGCAACACTATTTTCGAAGAAAGACAATATTGCTGATACAAATGGCAAGTATTTTTTACATGACTTATAGTAAACTTGCAAGTGTGATCTACCACAGCTTTTGTGCGTTATACAGAACGATTGAAGAGTTGACAAAAGGTTTTCAACTCGTTGGGCGATTTTATATCGAGTCAGGCGACTCAGGCCAACACGTGTAAACTGTTTATGCCATACATGTCAGGTAAACAATCTCACTGCCTTATTAACCCTTTGATCGGGAAGTTTCTAATCGTGTGGCGTTTATAGACAGTAAAACAAAGGGTCACACTCACACTCAGTGACGCAGATGAGTATCAAAAATTAAGTCGTCAGGCGTTTAGACAGTAAAATATGTGGCGACAAAAATGTACGTTTCCCTGTTAAAGGGTTATTGAGAATAACAAGTATATATTTCTTAAAACAATCAAGTTTATTAGCAGTGCCTATTTAAATATTAGGTTGTTGTAAGTTGACAAAGTTGTATCTAATAAACCTGTCCCACGATTTATTTTCTTTAATATCAAGGGATTGATTGGCTTGTCATGTCACTCACTTATTAGTTATTATGTTCACTGAACTGGCCTGTTTACAAGGAGGTAGGGTTACCCTAGCACCTGGGTCAAAGTTTAGACCTGGTTACCAGGTACATGCGTAAAAATGCACAAGTTGTTCACAGTTGTTAACAGGCATGAACAATGTTGTGCTGCACCCTGTGAACAGGTTATCAACAAGTTTTTCACTTATAGTTCAAACAACTTGTTCACAGATAAATCAACAGTCATGAACAAGTTGTTCCAACAGCACATTTTATAGCCAGCAACGTTGTTCGCACATGATACAACATGTTGTAACAATGATGAACAACAATGTTACAACAATTGTGAACATGACTGGTGTATCATCACCTCCTTCGGTTGTTTCAACATGCGTGAACAAGGGTTGTTGTTTCATCAAGCAGTAACAACTTGTTGAAACAATGATGAACAATGTTGTTAATTCATCAGTGTTGTTCACACATGATAACAACGTTACAGCATTGTTCAGGCAACAATGCTGTAACAACTTCTGATATTTTTACGCGTGTAGGTGCGTTATCCCTACCAAATGCATTTACAAGGACAAAACATAACCTGGCTACTAGGGTAACCCTGGCAGCAGGGTTACCATAGCATCTTTGTACACGACAAACAAAAAATGCAAGAAATGTATGATAGCTAGGGTAATACGAGTGCTTTAGACACTTCCCAAATTTGCTTCAATGGGCGTGAACAATCATTTGAAATCGAGGTTGAATATCAGGGATGTCATGATAGTGAATGCATTACGATTTCATGTCAACCTCAAGTTCATGCCATTGTTTCATAGGCACTTTTTATAGGCTATAAATTCTCTTCCAATGTGTTCAGCGCAGATACATGTACGCTATGCGTACCTTTTGTTCGTTGTTGCCGTATAATCGTTTCTTCGCAAGCGTTTGCTTTGGCTGAGAACCGTCCGTTGCGCGATCGCGACGCGAACTTTAATACACAAAGAAACATTTAGTTCCTATTTTATCGCTAAATTTAGTTTTGTGTTTTTATGCGTAAATATTTCAAATTTCATTTGCAAGTTTTTATTTGGTTAAAATTCTTCAATACTCACAAATCATTTTAGGGAATGTCCCTGCTTTCTGGAGTATATTCATCTTTTAGAGAAACGTAATATTATATAAACACAATCTGTAATATTAACACAAACATGCAAGTACAGCTAGGCCATATAAAAATATTAGTTGGTAAGCACCTTTCTAATCCAAATTTTTTGACAATCAGATTATTCAGATTGGTAACACCAAATGCGCATATTTGTCAAGTTTGAAATGCATGTATATACTGACTAGCTCTAGTTTCATATTCACTCCTGCTCTGGCATGTGGGATTGGGAACCATCAACTTGCAATCTTTTTTAACATTTTTCAACTGAAATATAATAGGAAGTAAAAAGGTAAGGCTGTGTCAGGCAACATTTTTACAACCTTTTGCTTTATTTGTCTTTTCCTTCAGCGGCATGACCTTTTTGGGTTTGCCAACAACTTCATTTTTCGAAAGTGCATCATACAACTTATCAACCATATTTTGATGTCGCTTTGATTGTGATAGATTTGTGGTACTGGCAAGTACTTGACTGGTGGCTTCATCATCACTGATGACACTTTCAGTAGTGACACTGGCAATTACATCAAAATTAAGGGTGGCTCCACAGGTAGTCTCACTTACAGGTGCATCCTCATCCATGTTGGAGGGTTGAGCAGTACTGGCAAGTACTTGACTGGTGGCTTCGTCATCACTGCTGACATCATCATCACTGCTGACACTTTCAGTAGTGACATTTGTAATGGCATCAAAATTAACACTCTTTGTGGCTTGTGACAATTTTGGAATAACTAGAAACCAATATATATATATTATTTTTTTAAAAATATTAATCAATAATTCATGAGGAAGATTGAAAAGAAATTAATTTTTAATCATTGCATGTAAACTCTATGTACATTAGTGCCGTAGTTAATGTTGGTCATCTGATACAGTCACTACTGGTTGTATCACTTAGCTTTTGCATATCAGTTCTGTTTAAAAAAAAACAGAAACGTGAATGACACCATTTTAACTGGGAAAATGCATGTACGCGGTACGCATGGAGCTTTATGTTTTATTTGTTAAATCACTTAAATGAAAACATGGAAAAGTAATTATACGTTCGCATTATTCAATAATAAAAAAACCCCACCATTATTCGCCGTCATGTGCATTTGCATACGTCATTATACGCCATCTTGTCAAGTAAGGAGAATTTATGCGTTGAAAAAGTTATTAAAGAATGCTATTTCTACGTTTTACTCAAGGTTATTTTATGAAAGAAATAGAAAAAAAAATTTGTGTTCTCATATCAATTATGTTATAGAACCACTTGTGGAAATTTGTAAGAACTCGAAATTGCATGAAGACACTCGTCCCACGGGCTCATGCTTACCCTACAACTTTTCCCTCTCCCAAACTTCTAAAGTTTCACGTGTGTTTCTATAACTGTGTGGGAACACAAAATGTTTCTAATTCTCAAATAATATGTTTGATAAAAGTAAACATAAGTATATCCATCTCTTCGAGTTTAATTTCTTTCCAATTAAAGTATGGTGCAGTGTTATCAACTTAATTATGTAAGTAATATAGATTTAAGAACATTTACGAACCTTTTCCCAAAGAATTATACATTGTCTCTGAAAAGACACTTGTCAATAAAATGATGCATCTGTCTGCTTTCCAGGAGCCATCATCTTCCTTCATGTTCCTTTTCTCCGACAAAGAGCCGTAAGTCTTGGGTGGTTTTTGTTCTAGCTTAATGAACACAGATGCCTTTGTTAGATCTGTTATTTTGGCTGGTAGTTTCTCCCATCGGATTGCCAGGGCCTCTAGATGTTTGAATTCAGTCTTCCTGACAAATTTTTGGATCTGAAGAAATCAATTAAAAGATGAAGCATGTAGAGACGCTTTTGGGGGGAGCTAGGGGGTGCACTTAATGAAAATTAGTAGAATAAGAAGGAATCCTCTTCAGGAATATCAAAAAAGGAATAGCTAGCGATAAAGAACGTTTGACAGAAAAGTTTTCATGACGAGATTTACCTTATTAGGCTTATTATAGGAAATTAACGATGTACTAAATTACCGCGAGGCAAGCTAACACGTGATCTAATTAACGCGGATTGCCCATTATTAAGGTTAACAATATACATGAAAAAAATTCTCAATTCTGATTGTCTGAGAGCATGAAAATTTTGCTTAGAATTATTACAATTGTTTTCCTCACCTCCGATGGAGCCAATCCTTTACATGCACGAATAATTATTTCGCCCAATAGCTGGAATATATCTGTGGAAGCGGAGTCACTTTCACCAGTACTTGTAGAACGTTGCTCACTACCAACAGTACTTGTAGAAGAACCGTTATCACTACCAACAGTACTCGTTGACTGCGTTTCTCTGTATGTATTTGCTCGTTTCACCTGCAGGTTATACATAAAAATAATGCCATATTATGAGGACAGCATGTAGTAAGAGAGGGAATATGTAGTAATCGGTCTATTTAAAGCATAATCCGTCTAGTGCTGTTTTTAGATTTTGTGGTGGTCGATCATTAAGCGATATTTATTAAAAGGGGACACCTATCACGATCTTTGAGTGGAGGTTTCACTTTCCTTTTGAAAACAAATTTGCAGGGAACAGGAAAGTTTAAAGAGTGAGCTATATTTTGTGAAAGGACTGTATTAGGAACAGGTTTTGGTAACTGCAGTTACTACCAAAATCAGTAGAGTGTCTTTTCCGGAAGAAAAAAGGTTGTCTGGAATGCGACCAAACGTTTATGTTTTATGACGTCAACGGCTCGCGAATGCCCACGCGGCGTGTGAACGAATACAACGAAATAGACGAATTCAGTTGAATAAGATGTTAATTTTGAATGTAGTGTAAAATAAATGTGATACTGTAGTACACGCCGTTCAAAATTAACATCTTATTCAACTGACTTCGTCTATTTTGTTGTATTCGTTCACACGCCACGCGGCATTCGCGAGCCGTTGACGTCACAAAACATAAACGTTTGGCCGCCTTCCAGACAACCTTTTTTCTTCTGGAAAAGACACTCTACTGATTAACTGATTTTGGTAGTAATGTTTTATTTAAGAATTGAGGGCAGTAAAGACTCCTCTTTACTAGAAATGAGTTTTACAAATTACATGTAATTGCAAGTCTTTGATATTTAATCTCTTTTTTGGCTGCTCAACAGGCCGCAATTTATGTGCATGAATTACATAATTACGAAATCTAACACTGTAGGTGAATAGTACTCAGTCAGTTATGTTCAGACACAGGCACGTTGGGATATTGCGG
Source organism: Corallium rubrum (assembly GCA_964035015.1). Classification (NCBI taxonomy): domain Eukaryota; kingdom Metazoa; phylum Cnidaria; class Anthozoa; order Scleralcyonacea; family Coralliidae; genus Corallium; species Corallium rubrum. The sequence goes on along the minus strand of CAXIUP010000256.1, from coordinate 31,710 downwards.
ATTTTTTTTTTTTTATTCCGCAAGCCATTTCGCTAGCCATGTCACATCATTCCGCAAAGTAATTTACATTTACTGCAATTATTTATATATAATTCTGTTTACTTAACGATGCATTATCTGTCCAGACACACTTGGCAAAAATATTTATTTTGTCTGGTTATGCGTCTCTAGACCCACTTAGTGTAAAGACGGGCACCTTAATACGTTTTCTGCCTGTTTTTGACCAAATTCATTTCGGTTGATAATACATCGTCTAGTATAAAAGAACAGATTAGAAATGCTGTATATTATACCTTATTAAGAACACGTCTTTGGGATGCAAAATATTCCACAAATGCCTGTGCAATTTCTGCAGTTTCTTTGTTTATTTTCTCTGGTATGGACAGTTCTTCTTCAATTAAATATAATCCATTTAAGTAATAGTCCATGACGTAAAAAAGAACATGAACAACAGCACACAATCTATGGAATAAATAGAACATAACTGCGTGGTAAATAATTAGGTTTCCAACTTGTGTCAACTTGGGTACAATATTAGTGCTATGATTTCTCTGTTTCATAAATGGAGCATTCTGACATCAGTCCGCTCAGTTGCTACTTGCTGTTTGAGATTTCATACAACTAATTTAATTAACTGTCCAAGCCCAAGGTGCAGGAACAGGGTGCATGTAAAAGTTCTATTTCCGTTTAGTACGAGCAACTCGCAACAGATAATTTGCCGTATTGGACATTATAGTATTGGTTTGTATTATCGATAAGTTCTTGGTTAGTGAATCTCTCTGATGTGACTGTCAAAGGCGAAACAAGATGCATTCCGGTATGTACGAAAAATATCTATTGAATATGATATTCAACCAACCACGTGATAAATTACTAGGTTATAACGAATGCAATGCGAGTTTATATTCTTACTTATTTTTCTAGTATAATACTGTTTCTCTACACAAGAGAAATGTAATTTTGGTTATCGTTATATAGGTTTTTAGTTAAGTATACTATACCTTAGGAATATTTTGCGATCCTTTGAAAGGTTGTCTTGTAAGATAATTTGTTCCTCCAGCTGCTTGTTCATCTCCTGAACAATGTTGTTAGAAAACTGGACGTACAGCGAACGGGCTTCTTCGTCAAACGTATACGTCGTATCTTTAAGATGCTGGTCGTAAATGCTTTTGTACATTTCTAAAGTTAGGAAACAATGCACATACTGAGAAGCAAGTGCTTAAGCATCTTTTAAAACGTGAAGGTTCAGTTCTCATTCTGATTCGAAACGGATGAGCTGTTACTGAGTTTTTTGCACGTTTATAAACGAATCAATATGGTGCTTTTATTGAAGAATATCTGAGTCAAAATGGTCGGCATTACTTTCATATGATTGAGATATTTCACAATACTGGAACAAATGTACGCCATCATCACATGCAAAAAGATTATATTATAGTTATATAACTTTTCATGATCATATGTTAACCACCTTTTAGCTATTAAAGAAACTAATATAGTTATGTAACTACATAACTACATTAGTTTCTTTAAAAGCTAAAAGGTGGTTAACATATAGCATCATGAAGTTAATGGTAGTAATTTTCGTCCCGCGAATTTGATGTCTTTAAAGCTCTGAGTTGTGGTAATTTTTAAATATATAGAGTTTTGGAATAACTATTGTGGGACAGCTAACTTAGGTGGAGAATAAGGATATTAATTATTCTCCACCTGCGTTTTACTGTCCCACAATAGTTATCCCAGTAACACAAGATTAAGAGCCAAGTGTCGCCAATATCGATGGAACTAGACCTCAGTTTTGAAATATCACATGTAAAGGCGGTTTTCCACTGGGCGAAAAATGTCGCGCGAAGCGACATTTTCTTTTGTCTCGTAAGCTCTCGAGTGGAACTAATTAGCCAAGACAAAAGAAAAATGTCGATTCGGTCGACAAATGTCGCCTAGTGGAAAACCGCCTTAAGTACCATCATTTCACGACCAGCTCCCAACTTGACTTTGTAGCTCAGTTGGTATAGAGCGTCGGACTAGGAAACCGAATGTCGCGGGTTCGAATCAATGCATGTAGCCGCGGTCAAGTATAGAGTTTTCTCTACTTGTCCAGAATGGTTCGTCACTTAGAGTAGCAGCTAATATTATAGGCAGCCCAATAAATCGTATGGTTTTCCTTCAAAACTTGAAACAAAGTTTTCAGCGTAGGGTATTTATTATACAGATGATGCAATAGTCCGCGGAAAAGCGTAAACAAGGAGAATGGGGAATAAATTCGATATTAAAATGTTCGCCGTTCGGTGAAAACTTTATTGCAAGCTTTAAAAGAAAACCATATGATTTATGGGCTCCCTATGCTAATATCAATATAGAGTTTGTTTGCGCAAAGGATTATGATAAAATTGAGATTGCACCACTTTATTGTTATAGTGAATTAAGATATGACGATGGTGTCACGCGCACACCTATGAAGACATCCATACACTGATCTCTATATAAACTGGATGGGCCATTGCATTGGGCCGGATTTTGCGTGCCAGTTGTATGATGACGTGACCACTACCCAAGATAGCTGCCACTGAAGTTCACAGCTTTCGTAGATTGAAAACAGACAAAAAGAGTTATTTTAAGAAAATTTAAACGAATGTAAGGACACAAGAAGTACTTAATAAGGTTTAAGACGTTAATTTCTTGCATTTGTTTCTGTTACTGAGCTACAAAACCTTTAAATTTCCTTATGTTTTCTTCAGTGCCGACAACGAAGAAACTTCACGATAATATAAACTGAAAAACAGACTATTCAATTTCAAGTCTTTTATAGTAATCTTAATGCCTTAACAATATTTCGTGTTGTGTACTTGCCATCGTTTGACTGTATTTGTTGTTAAACAGTGAAAACTAAACGAACCGGCATCTGTTGTTTGCTTTACAGCTTTTCCGACTCCCCTGGCACAGAGTACTTAATATTCCTCCCCCCGGATAATCTGACCGTGCTGACGTCAAGATTGCTTATGCTAGTCAACTTTAGGATTGGGAACAAGTTCTAAGGCTGCAATGCGTCATATGTTCCACTACGTAAGATGGCGGCGACTGGCACGAAATGTTTGACTGCTGGCCATAGGGAAGGGCCCATCCAGTTTATTTAGAGATCAGCGCATCCATACCATACGTCGGAAAACGTCCATATGGCAAAATTTTGCATAGTGAATTTTGTATTTCAAAATGTCTGGAAAAGTTTTTCTACAAGTAAATTGAAGTGACTTTTATTTTACTTTTCTTTCATACAGGCAGTTGTACCTATAAGGCCCACGGCTACCGAGGAAACTCGATGAAATCAACTAAAGTGATATTGCCAACCACATACGTAATTCGAAAGGACATGACAGTTGAGCACATGCAAAAATAATAAAACTTACCATCGAATTGGGTAATATCGGATGAATTTAAAGTCTCGTTCCATGCTTCTATTTCATCTTCCTTTAAAACTATGGACTTTACGATGCACGTACTTATGCGGTCTGTGAAGCCGTCGTCTAACGTTCCAAGCACTTGGTAAAGAGTAATGAATGGCTGGGGCTGACAAAACCCTCCAACAGCCATACACGTTTTCTCTATGATGTTTCGCTCGTCTCGGTTGGCGCCACGCTGTCCGGTACCTTGTTTCCCTGAACGCTTGTTCCCGTGGATGGTTCGAATCATGGAAGAATCACCATCATGAAGGCGACAGAAGAATTGCCTTTCACCATTACCGTCATTTTGCCGTTTGATGAGGGTTTCATAGAAACTAGACATCTCGGCATGGCAAAGCAGGGCTCGTCCACCACGAGTTTGAAGATGTTCGAATAGTCCTTTCGCCGTGTACTCGTGGATAAGGATGGAAGTTGGTAAAGCTTTCAAAGGCGATTCAACAGCAGTCTTATACGCCTGTGTTTTGCCAGTACCAGGCTCACAAAGGCAAACTGTGAACAGATTACACGGTTCAACATGACGTTCACGAATTTTGAAATGGCAGTCGGGTCCCATTAGACATGAAGCGACAGTCAAAGCGCCGACCAATAGAAACTCAGGCTGGGTGTTGATTGATCCACCCATAGCCTGTAACCATGGGTTTATAGGTTCAGGTACCACATGCCAAGGAAATTTGATGTTTCTCGCTTCTTGTATGATGCCAATCATTTTCTGGATGGGAATGTCAGGCATAAAACCTCTTCCTCTACCTTTTCCTTGTGTATACATTTCCCACTGTAAAAAGTAAAGCAAGTGTTAATTATTTAAAACGAATACTTGCAAGCAATTGTTGCAGTTTCGTGCAACAAATGTACTATTAACATCACAATTCAGGACATTTACAGACAACGCAGATGGTGTGGCGCACAGAGTAACTTTTCTTGTTGTCATGATAGACTCAGTCATGTTAAAATGGTATAGCCGTACTATTTCAGAATTGTTTGGTTAAATACTTTTTTTGCCTTCTTTCACCAAGTCTTTCGTTCGCCAGATTTAGAAAACACTATGATTTGGTCGTCCCATGGACTTCGTTGTATGGCAGGGCACAGAGACGACACGACCCATCAGTACAAATTCTTCCGATGTTTCACCAGCTTTTCTCACATTTTTCATTCATTTTGACGTTGTTTTTAACTGCCGGCAATAGACCTTTCTGCATGAAGTGTTTTACGAGAGCCAATCAAATCTCAATGCGTCATCCACGTACTTCTTGCGGAAAGGTCTATTGTTGCCATAACTTATTTATAATTTGAGCCCTATGAACAAATGCCTGCGAGTTAGCCTGCGCACCTGTCGATCTTGTTTCCACCAATCAGAAAACATCCTAAAACATCCAATGTTATCTCGACCAATCAGACGATAGCTCAGCCTGTGTCAGGGCCATTTGTTTTTAATTGGCCGCCAATTTGGCCCAGCTCCCACAAATACCCCTAGGGACGAGGTGGAAGCAGCGAACTCTATATATACCGGAAGAGCACCACTGCCAAACATTTTGCGCATGCGCGACGTCCGAGCTCGTCCTCAGAAAAAGAGCAGGAAAACACAATCTCGTACCCAGACCCGCGCGTTCCATGGGAACGCGCGGGTCTGGGTACGAGATTGGAGAAAACACTGAAATATTTGGACTTGTCCAAGAGTTCGACACGAAAGTTAACATTATAAGCATACTACCAAAAAGATAAGGTAGGTAATTTGTGCATGGCTTCTTTGTCAATATTTTAACGTATTCTGAATTTACCTCTTCGTAATTTTCTTTACCCTTTTTTTAAAACACAAATGAATTGTCGAGTCTTACTTAGTCTTCACTGTCTGGTTGTTGTTGCCACGGCTAGTTCCCACTTCTCTTGCAATGTTTATTCTAGCGAATTCACGTATGCGCAAATGTTTGGCAGCGGTGTTACCTGGAAGGCTGACTCCATTCAATTCCAGGACTAAAAAGCGAGGCAAAACATGGCGGCAATGGGGAATTTTTGAACGTCAGTTCTAGGTTCCTACGCGGTCTTCTTGGATGTCAGCCTTAGTCTTTTTTCTCGCGGCCGAACCACAGGCGGCCCACACGTGCACCCTCTTGAGCGCGAGCAGTGTTGTGTTCCTTTTGTGTTTACTTTCTGTACTTACAAGAGAAATCCTCTGGGACCAGGGTATAGAAATTCGAAATAAATTTAGACTCACAGAGAATATTCAGATTTAGACATAGAAATATTTCAGACGGCCCTCCCTTGAAGCTCGGTAAAATCCACAAAAACCACTCGATCTCGCTAAAATTGTCATCTTTATACATTCGTCAAGAACTTGGCTTTCAGTTCATTGCTTTTTTGACCCAAACGTTCATCTTCGCAGCTCGAGAAACGTTCCTACAAACTGAGGTGACACAGACCGTTCGTATATACGCATACGGTGAGTGGTGAAGCCAAAGCTGGTTTGTATACAAACATTACGTTTCAGTCGAGCTGCATAGAAGATGAAAGAGCAATGAACCAAAAGCCGAGTTTTTTTACGAATATACTACGTCTAAGGTTCGCGAGACCGAGCGGTTTTTGCCAGCCTTTCCTTATTTTTAGTATAAAGAGGTTATATTTAATAAGTAAACATCTCGTCGAAATATAGTTGAAACTCGAGTCGGAAGTCAGAAAGACACAAGCATCAACAAATAGAAATTAAGCAAAAGCAAGTTAAAAACATTTATGTCGAAATTCTATATTACATTTGAATTTGTGCCAACGGTCAACATACGCAGTTTCCCCGTAAAGTAAATGAGTGGTTCGGTCGCGAAAATAGCGAAAATAAGACTGACATCCAAGATCACCGCGTAGGGACCTAGAACTGACGTCGAAAAAGTCCCCATTGCCGCCATGTTGTAGACTTGCGTTAAACAAAGCCACTTGACCTCTAAGTGGCGTGACTTGTGTGAGCCAATGAGAGGCCGTGATTTACATGTGCTCTCGAATTATCGATCGATCGTAGATTTTATTCTAGCCTGAGTTGCTGTGTGATATTGTAAGAATTATTGTAAATATAGATTGTCGAAATTGTTGTAATTATAGGAAGCAATTTTCAATATTACTGTAAACGACGAAACTCGTACGGTCGTACCTAATCTTGATCTTGGACGAAGCAAAACACGAATACGGCAGAGTCTATTTTCCGTGCATTTTCTGGGCTAGGAAAATTGGCTCTGCTCACAGGGTACATCGTTCGACAATGTTGAATGCAATGTTGGAAGCGTTTGGCGGGCGCTCACGCTTAACCACCTATCATTGAAGGCGGTGTTACACCATGCAATTTTCCGTGCAATTTTGCTGCGGATAATTAAGAACTGGCTTCATGTCGTATTTTTATAGGCTGATGCCACAAAATATTGCGAGGGGTATGCAAAAAAATTCGTTGAAGCGTAGCTGCAATCATTGCGAAAAGTAGAACTTGATCGGCTTCATTCAACCATTGCTGCAACAAAAATGCTGCGAGACTTCGTGATTGCGGAGTATATATTAAGCCCCTCTGGTTAAGCCCCGTATATCTTTTACTGCACAATATTTTTTATAGTAAACTTTATATATTACTCTAAGGTTCAAAAAATTATGCCCATTATTTACGGATTTGCAAAGGGCGAATAGGTTTTTTGCTTGGATATGTTATAACCCAGGTAATCCTGCTTAAAATACATATAAATGATAGAGTAATTCGACTGCCATTTTTGCATAGCATCTGTATAAGTAAATGAATTCAAAACACTGAACGGTAAATATATTAATTTCCCTCCCCCAAAATGGCCCAAATTTCCAAAAAAGAAAAGTCCAAGCTCTACAGCCTCTGGCAGTCTGGCTCTGCTAAACGCGTCGTATATAAACTAATTTTAAAAAATGATCTTGTGACTTTATCGTATTCATTTCGATCCATTAAATACATCGACGTGCAGGATATCTCAAGAGTGAGCGAATCGAACGAGTGAGATGTCCTGTTCAAACCGAGAAATAAATTTGTATTGTTCTGTTTATTATGCTATTGCCTTGCAAAAATTGAGCAGTAAACTCTAATGCTTATCGCGATGATCATCACATGTGCGATTGTCATAAATAATTATCGCACATGCATCATGTGAGATTATCACTTTTATTTATCAAATACAGTAGGGGAAAAATCAATAAAAACTCTTTTATATTAAATAAACACAATTAAAACTGTTTAATTAATAAAACTTTACAGACATATACTGATATACATGTACACTGAAATCAAAGTCGCTGGTATACGGAACGCTCGGTGAACGAAAGAAAAGCTTGGCAAGGGTGCACGAATTCCGCGACAATTCGTTGATAAAAAAGCTTTTAGTAAGCAAGACAAGGAAAGATGATTTACGTATTGACTATTGGCTAATTTATCCCACTTACCTTGTTTATCAGTAGCGAACTTAAGCAGCTGACGTTCTTGAGCCACGGACGGGAACCGGAAGTAAAGGAAAATTGTTTAGGTCGTACTGCGCATGTCATTACGTTCGTGTTCAGAACGACGGACGTCAGAACGCCACTTTTGCCGTTTCTGAGAGAACGTCAAACAAAAAGCAGAGAAAGATTGTGTAAGTAAACGGTTCTTTAATGAGTTTACAATTGATTTTGCATGGAAAACATCTATACAGTGTTTTGAATGCCCGTTGAAGAAATGTCTTTGCTTTAAACAGGAATGCTATTATGGAATGGACCGAACGACATGATGTATTATTTTGTCGAGAAATTCTGGCTGCTGATCTTTTCAAAACCAAAAAAAAAACTATCGACGAGTACGCTGTAGTGTTTTCTGTGTATAGACTATATAGTATAGTGGCGATTGCTTTCCCAAAACAGAACACCTTTCCCAAGGGTTGTGCGTGCCCAGAACCAAACCACTGAGTGTCATTTATAAAAAGCCAACAAAGTTTTCGAACTGACGTCAAACGTATACCTTGTTTTTGTAAAAAGGCTTTTTATTGTTCAATCATTGAGATAATGTGACAGGAAAAACGAGCGGTCATTCAATCTGTTTGGGAATGAAAATCAATATGAATCCGGATACTTTTGCTCTAGTGTAAATGTAGTCAATTTAATTGAAAAAAATATGCAAGAGAAATATGAAATTTAAAGCCAATAAAAGGCAACTGCCACTAGAATGGCATTTAAAATATTTTTTTTAGTAATTCTTTGCGATTCATTCCATTTCCATAAACCATTCAACTTCGTTATTTAACAAATACAGTTACAATCTATTTAAATATCTTACACCATCAGAAAAATCGCAAAAAGTCATATTGAAGCCAAGAAAAATCACGAAAACAAATTTGAAAATCAGGGGGGGGAATTATAAAGAAATAAGATTAAGATAACTAAAAAAATAAATGCAAAAAGAGGCACGGAAAAACTTAAAAATCACAAGAATAATTTTAAAACATCACGAAAAATATAAAAATGATTTTTTGATCTCGTACAGTTTTTGAGGAGTGATTTGCCCCTTACAAAAAAACAATTATATTTTCGGATTTTCAAAATTTTTAAAAATTCTTTAAGGTTTTTTCTGCTGGAAAGCATATTTTTCTGAGGTTTTCGTACAGACAACGAGACGTGCGGTGAGATATATTTGCGAAGCACTGCACCGACTGAACAAATTACGACGTGCAATTTTTTCTTGCTGTCTGCAGAGACGACGCAAATCTTCGAGTTTGGACTCGAGTTAAATTCACTTTCAGGCGCTAAAACCACGTAGATTCAAAATAATTAACAAAAAGTTCGGTCTTAAAAATCTGTATTTTTGCGGAAACGAAACTTCAACTTTCAACTTTATATTTTGTTATTTATTTTAGGTTTAGTATTTCTATTAGGTATATAATCTGACCCTAACTCTAAACACAAAACTGGGGTGTTCAAATAGCTTTTAACACATATTTGCTAAATTAAGCATTGAATTTCTCTATACGCGCCTGGTTCAATATCAGTCAATATTTATTTCGCCACTTTATATATAAAAGTTAAATACAACATAACAATAAATATAGAAAAAGAAAAAAGCGACGAGGCAGCCCAACTAAAAGCCATGGGCTATGGAATACTGGGCTTCCTCTGTTTATTTAAGATTATCAAAAAGTTCATTAATAATTCATAAGGAAAATTCAAAAGAAATGAATGTTTAATCAGGTGTTTGTAAATACTGTTAAAACATTGTTAATAAAACATCAATGTTTTATCAATGTTATTAGACACTATAGCGGCTCAAACTTTTTAAAATGATCTTATCTAACGTTTCTTACAACTCTTAAGGGGGTCTTCCACCCAAAAATTTATTTTTTTCAATTTTTCAATTATGTGCTAAATCAATTCTCTATATGTTCCTTTTTATATTGCAAATTTTGAGTTTTCCTATTTACCCTTCAAAGTGTCAAAATCTCAAAAACACAACTTTTCGATGAAATTTGCATTTCAAGGTGGTTTTGGTCTTAAAAATTTAAAAACACTGGAAAACGTACATATTCCGTTGAATTTATCTGCATGAGGTCGACATTTATCTGTGACGTGATATAGGCTCATTCGCTTGTTCGCTTGTCAGGTTTACAACTAAGGCACTGCTGAGATATCAAGGTCACCAAATTGACAATTCTTAGAAATTCCATAATCACATGAAAATCTCTGGACTCGCTTTCTCAGAAACCCAAAATACATGTTATAAACTGGTAATCATCAATATTTCTCACGCTCTTGTCTCGTTTTAACAAGAAGCAATGTGGCAGTCAAACAGGTTAAATATTTTGATGATTTTCTGGCAACGAAACGTTCAGTGCGATTTCATCTCATAACAAGAATATTCTCCACATTTCGCGGTTTAGTTTGATATAAGATTTGGGTCGGGTACTTCTTCAGACAACGAAATATTTGAAGAAACGGGAATTGTTTACACCGCAATGGGATGAACTGGCATGAAATTGACAACCAAGATCAATATATTAATCAGGGAGGAGCAGTAAACTGTGTTAATGTTCAGTTAAACTGTTAATCGTATCAAAACCAGCCCTGTAGAGACTCAGTCGTTTATTTAACTTAGCAGCAATATTTCATCAATGTTAGAAAGGAAGAAAATCAATGGACTAAATAAAAACATTACGCTACTTGCCTTTTATTCCACAGATAGGAACACCAATATCATAGAGCCCATCACCACCCGGAAAACTACTCTCGAATCGCATTATGGATACACTTTTTGAAAATTCGACATGGACCTTCCCCAATTCTTCAAACGTAGGGAACTTAACCGCGGCTCTAATTCGGGGTCAAAACCAAAAAGCCAAACATATCCTAGGCGAGAGACTTACTAACATATCTCAATAATATGCCAGTCTAATTTTTTTTTTAAATGTTTTGGCCTAGCTAGACTAAAGTTCGGGTCTCCGTCAGTTCCTTGATGCGACCTCCACCACATAAACAACAACGCCAGAATATCCGACGTTGTTCGACTTCTCGGTTCTTTGAAAAGTCATTGGCAGATCGACTATTACTCGGACTTTACATGATGTCCCTTAAGTCAGCCGCAACATTAAAATGGAACCTTATTTCGACGGACTCACACCTTGACGTAGAACTACGTCTTGGCGCCATTACAACGTCTCTCGCTAATAAGGCGCTCCCAGTCCCGCGGGATAACACTCGCGCGGCAATGCATTTTACTCTGAGTGCTTTTCTTGTTCTAAATGGCATTTCAACCCATTTTACCGCTGCTGTAAGACTTGCCGGACGAACGTCGACATAACATTTTTATCTTAACTTTAAAGCTATTTTTCTCAAATCACGAAATTCAACAAAAACCGAATATTTCAAAAAATATATATCTATTACGTTTTGACCAATTGTTCTGAAATTTTTAATACTAAAAGATGCAAACAGCATCTAGGAGCTGAACCTTTAAAATTGACAAGTATTGTAAAGCTCTTTAATTTATAATACACTGCATGCTTGCTTAATTTTCAAAAAAATCCATTTTGGGGAAAAATCTTAACAAATTCTAAAAAACTGTTTTTTTAGGTTCAGCACCTTGAATATGTATTCATTGATAAAATTAACCATTAAAAACATTCTCTTGACCATTCCTTCATGAGTTATCATTTTTGAAAATAAAGGTTCTTTATCACCATGGGGGGCAATTATCTCGGTTACCATGGCAACACAAGAGAAGTTCACAGTATTTTCTTGGTCACATTTTCACATACTCTAATCATATGAACCTTATTCTCTCTTATGTTTAAATTTAAAGAAAAAAGAAATTTGAGTGTAAGACCCCCTTAAACAAAGTATTCATCATGTACACCTTAGAATTTGATAAGTAAGTTAAAATATTCGCGTCCGATCTTTATGGGCATCCACAATGGGTTGCCTTCCGCTCGCCATTGTAAATGACCATAAAGATTGGCCGCTCATATTTTAACTATTACTTAACGTTAACATAGACCCCGTTTACACTAGAGCAAAAGTATCCGGATTCACATTGTTTTTATGAATGCTTTTTCCATTGTTTTTTTGTTTTTTCCCATGAAGATGAAAAAACATGTGAATTCGGATACTTTTGCGTAGAATATTCATAAGCGTATACAGTTACAAAATCAGAAAGAATAAATTATATATATAAGTAGAATAATAAAACAAATAAATCCAAAGACGAGAAAAGAGATATCGTTGAAGTCTGGATTGAAATAAGTAAATAGTTTTAGCATTGCGAATGTCAGAGCTCAACGTATTGATAAATAAACTTTACAAAGGACCTTGATATCAGAGAATTGTCGAAGTTTTGTTCGGCAAAATGGAACATAAAGTAGATTTGAATTTCTAGTATTAGGCTATGTGCACATGGTAACGTTTCCGAGCGTTTTCGTATATTGTTTACTGTTCTCAAGGGAATTGAAAACGATCAACTCATTACTTGAAACAATACGAAAACGCTCGGAAACGTTACCGTGTGCACATGGTCTGAAATCTATCGTTTCTACCATGAGCGGAGGAACAAGGGGTTAGAGGCTGCAGCAATCACCCCCTCCCGAAATTTAAATTTTTCAAAACACGCCTGTGCCGAGGGCTCAGTCACAGGAAGCAAAACTAGATAGGTCCCCGTTTTTATTTTAAGGCCCGTTAATTCACACAAGCGATTTTTCGCCTGCGTCAGGATGAGAAAAAATGTCACTATGAGCGTGCCTTAATATTTTTTGAAATTCACATTAGGCTGTTTAGCATATTTTAGGTTATTTTAGCGAATTTCGTACGGGGAGACATGGCCTCCTCTGCGTGCCCCCTCCCCATATCAACTATGTGCCTTTTTTAATATTATATTACAAGAACTGTTGAATTAGATCCGTACACCTTTAAAAATCTCAAAAAATCCGGAAAAATCTCAAAAAAAAATAATCTCAGAAAAATTCTAAAAAATCCCAAAAAATCGCATGGGATTTTGAAAATCCCAAAAATCTCGTACACTTTTTCTGGAGTCATACATCCCTCGGATAATATAACACAGTTATAACTCTGTAAGAAAACTCAACTTATAAAGGGTGCTATTTATCTCTATTTAGACTTCAGTTATTTTGAATTTTCGCCTATCTGTTTTCGAAAATATGCATTTAGCCACGCTTTTAAAGCTTTGTCGTGTGATTCCATGCGTTTCTGGATTTCATTTCGCGTTTTCTTCATGACGTCTACTTCAAATTTAATGTTTAACTCTTCTATTTTCTCTACTAGTTTGTTAAAGTACTTTTGGAGGTTTTCAGCATTTACTGTTATTTCCAGGTTACGAAGTAACTCAATCAAACACTCGAATATGATTGTTTCTGAGGGGTTCCATTCCACTCGGACTTCTGTTTTCATCTTTTCCATGAATTCTCGTGCGTTATTTCTTGTTCCAGATAGTTTATGTTTAGCTCTCTTTCGTGGTGTAGGTGCTGATATGGAAAATGGATTACTGGAGGATGATTTATCGTTTTTACCATATGGATTTTCACACAGATTACATAAACAGCCAGAGTGGCACCCATCCTTTCTTTTTAAGCAAGGGCATCTTGACGCATATTCTCTGGTGTCCCTACAAAACTGTTGCTTATTTGAATTTCGTTTTGAATTTTTCCCGCAGGAGCATTTCCGTATTCCATCGTTGAACAAAGTATTATTGCTTCCGATACCTGGTTCTAATGTTGTGGTGGGATGAAGTTTTTCGCCACATTCCTCAACATTGATGGCATCATAATGGCCAGCCCCAAACTGGTTAAACGCTAAATAGATTGGTGGTACTCCTTCTTTGGTAGATGTAGGCGTTATGAGAAGAACTGGCATTGTTTCTAACGACGAAAAGATAACCAAGGGAGATCCGAGTAAGTTAGCCATTGCTAGTGGCATTAAATTGCCAAGGTCCCCCATGAAGTAACCAGATTGAAGGAACAGACGTGACTGATCTTCTATATTTCCCTCTATAAAAGGTTGGTATCTTTCTTGATGCGACGTCCATTCCTCCACAGCAAGTTCGCGCAGACGCTGAGCGGTAGCCTCTACTGTCATACCATCTGTAATCCCCATATCTCTGAGTTGAATCAGGACACCCTCGTTATGATTTTCACGGGGAAAATGTTGCAAAGCAATTGATACACTGTAGAAAAAACAGTTTCCGTCTCCTTCAACATTTATTACTTGGAATCCCCAACCTTGGACTACTGCACGAAGTCTTGCGTTATGTACTTCAAAGCCGTCCCGATTTTGTTCAAATTGTCGATGGAAGAACAAAGACGTCGCAGAATTCATGAATGGTATGTACCGTTCATCAAATACTGATTTCGTGATTCCTTGTTTTTTCATTTCCTGAATTACGTCATGTAGGTGCTTTGCTTTGTTCAAGAGATCCGTTGATTGGTCATTTGTAAGATCGTCATTGATATCCTCCATCACTTCTTCTAAATTTTGATCATTAAAATTTGTACGTGTTCGTGGGTCGGTCAATCCAAATTTGGGGGTGTGAAGGTGAAATTGTTCGTTAGCATTGTTGCTCATTTGTTGCATGGTCGTGTATTCAATAAAAGTTTTTCTATTTTTAGTTTCTCTTCGTTCGTTATTGTCGTCGATGGTGGTCGTGAGAAGTGCATAAGCCAGTTCTGTCCCTATCTTACTGTATTTCATAAAACTGTTCAACGAGCGATGCAGCGATTCATCTCGGTTGGTCCCTCTTCCTGGTTTTATGTACGACAGGCATCCATTTCTGATGTGAACCCTCAGCTTATTAATTTCTTGCAAGACTGCAGTGGTTAAAATAACATTTCCATCGTCAGACTTCACTCCATTCCAACGTTTAACAAAGACGTTCATGTTGTTTTCCAATGTTGTAGGGTCCGGAGTACTCTGTTCTCGATTTGTGCCCAGATCAGTTGGATTTCGAAAAACCAGTTTCAACGAGGATATGAAGTCGTGGAACAGAGTGTGCCTCTTCGATACCTTTTTCGTTATCCTTTGGACAGCATGGAAAATATCGAGTTTGATCATGACCTGATTGCCAAAGATGTCTTCTAGTTTCTTTCTTACTTTGCAACAGTCGTCAACGTATATCTCACGGAGTACCTTTTCCTGGTCGATGAATCGTTGCTTAATTTCCCCCAACACTTCCAAAAGTGAATCGTACGATGTATCTTGTACCAATTTCCAGGTCAAGGTCTGTCCAACATCATTTAGTACTAAAAACAAGGCTTTGAATTGTTTCACCCATTTCGCGCGACTTCCCGTTTTCTGTTGGTAGATGCCAATGTTCATTGCTGACTTGAATGTGTGGTCACAGCAAATCCAATCTTGATTGATCGATATCTCGTGTAGTCGTCGTCGATAAAATATCTCATTTCTCCAGAATACAACCAAGAAAGAAGAAAGCAACAGTTCTCTTCCTGGAATCATTTTTCCTGTAAAAGCTTCCTCAAACGTTGCAAATCCAATGCCGGGGTTAACTGATGCACACAATAACTTTCGATAGTAAGTCTCTTTTCGTGATTGTTTAAGAACGCTTTCAATGGTCGAAATTTTTTTACCTTTAGCTATAAGAGAAATAACCATAGACATACATCTCATAGTCAATCCTGATTTGTGACTCAATACAAATGGTATTTGGGAAGCACAGGGAAATCGTTCCAAGATTTGTGGATCGTGGCTTAAAAATCGATGGCCAGATGCACACATATATGTTCGACTAACGAGCAGAACAATCCCATCTACGTCATGTATTATACGTGGTCTCAATCCAGACTGTTGCTTGTTTTGCCATTCTCTCCGTTCCAAAGGTCTTCCACAGTTATCACTTGGGCATTGTTGTATAGCAGCAGCGGAACACGGAAATTGAACAATTGGGTCCCATAAAATGTCAGGAACAAAATTGATATCTGCCACAGGATTTGCTTCAATTGAAATGAAAGGGATGCAGGAAGGTAACCACGGGTTTTCATCGAACCTGGAGGTTTGTTGTTCTAAATAAACAATCCAGTGACAAGGCAAATCGACCCCATGGGAAACAGAGCAGAAAACGAACAAAAGACCGAATACCTTTAAAATAAAACCACACACGAACATCTTCCAACTATTAAATCACTTGTATTTACGAACTGTTTTCGAAACTAATGTTAAATTCACTCGCACCAGACCCAATCGCAATGTGCTTTAACCGGCTTCCCAATTTATGTGCTTTAACCGGCTTCCCAATTTATCACAATGCACGCACTTATGATGTTGCTTTGACTTTCACATTATTCACACAGAAAACAACTAAAAACCAACTAGGCCATTTCATGTAAACAACAAGACATTTAATCTTAAATGCTCTTTAATTTACCGTTAGTATGGGCAATTTAATTTCGGCAAGAACGCCAGGAACGCTAAGAATGGCAAGAACGCCAGGAACGCCAAGAACGCTAAGAACGCCAGGAACGCTAAGAACGCCAAGAACGCCAAGAACGCTAAGAACGCTAGGAACGGCAAGAACGCCAGGATCGGCAAGAACGCTAAGAACGGCAGGAACGCTAAGAACGCCAGGAACGCCAGGAACGCTAAGAACGGCAAGAACGGCAGGAACGCCAAGAACGCTAAGAACGCTAAGAACGCCAGGAACGTCAAGAACGCCAGAATAGAACGGCAGGAACGCTAAGAACGGCAAGAACGCTAAGAACGGCAAGAACGCTAAGAATGGCAAGAACGGCAAGAACGGCAAGAACGGCAGGAACGCTAAGAACGGCAAGAACGGCAAGAACGCTAAGAACGGCAAGAACGCTAAGAACGCTAAGAACAGCAAGAACGCCAGGAACGGCAAGAATGGCAGGAACGGCAGGAACGGCAAGAACGGCAGGAATGGCAGGAACGCCAGGAACGCTAAGAACGGCAAGAATGCCAGGAACGCTAAGAACGCCAGGAACGCTAGGAACGGCAGGAACGCTAGGAACGGCAAGAACGCTAGGAACGGCAGGAATGCTAGGAACGGCAAGAACACCAGGAACGCTAAGCACGGCAAGAACGGTAGGAACGCTAAGAACGGCAAGAACGCTAAGAACGCTAAGAACGCTAAGAACGCTAAGAACAGCAGGAACGCTAAGAACGGCAAGAACGCCAGGAACGCTAAGAACGCTAAGAACGCTAAGAACAGCAGGAACGCTAGGAACGGCAAGAACGCTAGGAACGGCAGGAACGCTAGGAACGGCAAGAACGCCAGGAACGGTAGGAACGCTAGGAACGGCAAGAACACCAGGAACGCTAAGCACGGCAAGAACGGTAGGAACGGCAGGAATGCTAGGAACGGCAAGAACACCAGGAACGCTAAGCACGGCAAGAACGGTAGGAACGCTAAGAACGGCAAGAACGCTAAGAACGCTAAGAACAGCAGGAACGCTAAGAACGGCAAGAACGCCAGGAACGCTAAGAACGCTAAGAACGCTAAGAACAGCAGGAACGCTAGGAACGGCAAGAACGCTAGGAACGGCAGGAACGCTAGGAACGGCAAGAACGCCAGGAACGGTAGGAACGCTAGGAACGGCAAGAACACCAGGAACGCTAAGCACGGCAAGAACGGTAGGAACGCTAAGAACGCTAAGAACAGCAAGAACGGCAGGAACGGCAAGAACGGCAGGAACGGCAGGAACGGCAGGAACGGCAGGAACGGCAGGAACGGCAGGAACGCTAAGAACGGCAAGAACGCCAGGAACGCTAAGAACGCCAGGAACGGCAGGAACGCCAGGAACGGCAAGAACGCCAGGAACGGCAAGAACGCCAGGAACGGCAAGAACGCCAGGAACGGCAAGAACGCCAGGAACGGCAAGAACGGCAAGAACGGCAAGAACGGCAAGAACGGCAAGAACGGCAGGAACGGCAAGAACGCCAGGAACACTAAGAACGGCAGGAACGGCAAGAACGGCCCGAACGCCGCCACGCAATGTAACATGATAAGAGAGCTGTATGACGTCATTTGGGGACTCTTATATGAAACTTCAGCCGAAAAATGTCACTGATTTCGTGCATGTCAAGCACTAACATAAACAACTTCGCTGTACAATTTTGCCTGACATATTTTAGATTTACGCAGTTGAGAAATCACGAACGGTCATTGTATAAAACATTTATTTTTCATTTTCCCTCGATATTTTTCTGACCCTCGAGTTTTAGCCGTCGACCTTTGACTTGCAACGCTTCAGCGTCGACTTGCAATGCTTTACCTTGGACCCTGGACCAAAAGTAAAAGTCACATAATCAAAACTTACTTTTTCTAAAGAGTTAATAGTATTATCCGTTCGGTATTTTCTAAGGTTTCGAGCTACCTGTAATGATCCAAAAGCATATCAATCCAATGAATGTTTTCTTCTCTGTCAGTTGGTAAAGCAAACTTAATCCAAGATAGATTTGTCAATACGTTCTAGAAAATAATTACATACCGTTTAGTTAATATAAATAGCCAATGTACGTTTCAAAATGTACATATCGTGAGTACGATAACATGCAATGCCAATATGACACTTAAATGAGCTACAATGCCATAAAGTTTTTAGAAAATGAAATCTAACTTAATTTTTTTTAATTATTTGCTAGATGTCGACACCAACTTACATCGCAATTGTTAATATCATATTCCCCAGAAATACGTAAGTTACGTTATTCATTTCACATACAGTTAAAATAATGTATCAATTCATATTACAAAATATAATATTTAAACATTTTATATTGAATTTAATGTATACGCGAACTACCTTAGCGTTAATTTTCGTAAGCTTACAGATTTATATAAAGAAACTGTCTAAACTGCATACGCTTATACTACACAAGACACAAATGTCAAAACACCAGTCAACAGAATTAATCTGAACATAAATATCTATGTATATATTTTGTAATTAGCATTGAAACCAAGAATGACGATGAACCAATGGACTGGCAACAGTCAGAACCCCTAACTGGTAAGAAAAAATAAACGTAATTTAGTTAAATTTTTTACTACTTTTAGATTAAAGTTTTTAGCAAGTTACTTGTGCAGGGATATTCTCAATATTTTATCTTTTACAAACGTAATTATCCTGTATCTTTCTGTACCTTAACGATTGAATTAATAATTCATATGCAGAACATTTAGTTATCATCAGAAAGCGGCTATGCTTTGTATTATGTCAGACGACCGTTAACGTATATAGCATGAACATGCCCGAGACATTTATTTGACCGCCGGTACGTCTCATACGAACAGTGTAATGTACTTCCGCGTGCTGGCTTTCGATCGGACTTTGTCTTTCATTATTTTGACACGATAACTTCGGACTTTCTCTTTCATTGTTTTGACAGCATAACTATCGAATAACGTGAAATAGAGTATTCGTATGAGACTATTCCTTAAGTATGGCATTTACAGAAAATGCCAATGTTCATTACCGAGACGTTTTATTAGTGACTATTTGATGTTTTGATATTTAAACTAAATTGCATAAATGAAATTTTCAATAGAAATTCAAGAAATAACAAAAAAAATGACAAAGTTGTCATTAAATGACCAAATGGAAACTGATTAAAGTAAGTATAATATTTATTCAATAATTTTATAAATCTAATTTTGGCTTTGGTACGTTTAATTTGGCAGTAGCTAATGGTCGTGGGTCCTGGGTCCTGGGTAAAATGTCGTGGGTCGTGCGTAAAAAGTCGTGGGTCGTAGGTAAGAAGTCCTGAGTTGTGATTTATTCCAAACGCACACGGCGTTTCCGCAAACTTATTTAAATGCAATTCCTAATATGTCGAAAACTATAACAGAAAATTTACCGAGAATCGTCAGAAACGCTGTGTGCGTTTACAATATATTGCTATGTATAACGTTCAGTCATATGCTTTACAATAATTTTCAAGGACATTTCTTTGCATGGGCAGAATTAAATACATAGTCAGAATACTTTTGCTGGCAAAGTTTGTGAAGTACTAAGCGAAACTTTCTAAAATATCAAATTTCCATTAAACAAGTCACAGAGCTCAGTCAGGCCACAGAATAAGGATAACTAAGGATAAAAAAACAGACAGCCGGCCAGGCATAAATAAATGTTTATTACTTTTTTATAGTATTGACAATAAAACACTTACATTTTCTTTTTTATAGACATGACAGACAAACTTGGATTTATTTGTACATATGTATATATTGTAAATATTGTTCATATTAAAGTTATGTTTCTTTACATTATCGTTTTATTTCTTGTCATTTTTTTATTTTATTAGATTTATAGTTTCAAGTAATAGTACTAGTAATAATTATAAAACAATGTAACCAGTTCATGTAGAAAATTGCTGTCCCACTTTATTACCTCGCTATTGAATCAAATGCCAGCTAACTCAGTAGGCTGGCTCAAATTTTAGCAAGGAAATTAAGTATTGTAACTAAAAATTAGAACACTTTAGTCTTTATTATTAGATTCCCTGGGACCGTCTTGGGAGAAATATGTAGATGGCCTCTGTTATATTTTAATGGCTGTGCTATATATCAAAATGAAGCTTGTCCTATCATGTCGCTGGCCCAAGAAAAAGTAGAAGTGGCTCAGATCTGGTTCAAAAGTTATTAGTTTTTAAAGCGAGGGGCCAAGACTGTAAATAGCACAGCAAACCGAATTGACGTGTACCTGACATAACTCTTTGAGGAAAATATTTCGAGGGCTTATGTTAACTTTCACCGGCTTTCCTATCATATATATATAAATATTACCAGGGTTAAGTCACGTTGGCCTGAAAAAAAGAGAAAAATCTTCTCGACATTTCGAACGAAGGCCCTTCGTCAGGAGAAATTATATATATATATATATATATATATATATATATATATATATATACTAAAGCAAGTTTGTAACATGGATGTTACAAAGCTGGCGGATGGTTCAAGAGTGCTCGATACCATGAAAGGTAGAGCGTAATAAAATAGTTAAAATGGTTTCGTCACTACTCCGAGTTTCACGCGTATTGCGATCTTCAGGTAACTGACAGTTCGGCTTCAATTATTCGTTTATATCATAGTCGGTGGGTTATTAATAGTTCTGACGTTCTCGTGCGGTGTTCGTCTGTGGTCGTTATTTAGTCGGTACTTGGTCGTGTGTCGGCACTTGGCGAATATTTCTGAACGTTTATTCAAAAGTGTTCTCTTGTCGGCCTTCATAATCAGCAATTTCTCTTCCAAGCAAAGGTTGCATTGTCTAGAACCATTTCGGTAGGCTGTAGCGTGTTTGATGATTGACCATTTTATTCTAAAATCTTGTTATTTTCTCTTAAGTTCCCAAACGTATTTTGAGAGCTCCGTCTCGTTCGCGTGCTTTGCGTTTCGAAAAGATTTCGTGTGGTTGCGATAGCGCTGTTTGAAATCATTGGCAGTCATGCCGATGTATTTTCTGGATTCTCCGTCATTGCTCGTAACTATTTCACCTTGGTAGATGACGCTTTTTGCTAAACAGTTTCCAGGGATAGGGCACTGATGGATGTTGCGTTCTCGGCAGTTACATTTTTCTTCATTTGTACGTGTGGTTCTTCGTTTCGTGAGAATGCGGCTGTTATGTCTTTGGATAACATTCTGAATATTCTCCATACAGCAGTAGCTGACCTTCACTGTGTTTCTGTTGAAAATGTTGTGTAGTTTGTTTGATTGTGGGAAGTGTTTGTCGATAAGGTTAAGAAAATTTCGTCCTATGTTTGTCTTCACGTTCTTACTGTAGGGGGGGTTGTACCAAGTTACATTTCTGTTTCGTCTGCGTCGGTTAGTTGTCGTAGTGTTGTTTTTGTTTGTGTCTTCGTTGCTGGTGTAAGTGAGCGTCACGTCAGAATTGCTGTGTTTGAGGGCGTTTTCGTAGATTGGCACTGCTGCGTTAAACGTTTCTCGGTCGGAAGAAAGTTTAGATATTCTGTTAGCTATTGAGTTAGGTAGTTGTCGTATGATTGAGGGTGGGTGATTAGACTGGCGGTGGATGTATAATGGTTCGTCGTTCGGTTTGCGATATGGTTTGAATGTGCCGTTTGTCAAGTTGAAAGTTATGTCAAGGAAGTTTACTGTTTTCAAGTTAGTTTGTGCTGTAATATTTAGTCCGAAATCTTCTTTCAGGATGGAGATGAGATCTTTTCTGGCTCTGTCAGCTAATCTTCCAGAGCATGTGTTTAGGAGAGCGAGGCCATCATCCCTGTAGAAACCGATATTCTTCCCGAAGCGTTTTTCTAACGAATTTAGTATGAAGAGACGTACGAGTTCGCATATCTCCGCTCCACCGTAGCTTCCCATGGTAACGTCGAAATTGCTGTCACTTTCTTTCTTTACCCAAGGTTGGCCGTTGTTGAACAAAAGAGATTTACGACAGTGTTTTATCACCAAATCAATCCAGCGAAAAGCGAACTGGGAAAAGTAAGCAAAATAATTCTCGACGACATCAACACCAAAATCGCACTGAAAACCGGCGCAAACCAATGGCGCAACACAGAGTCAACCATAGCTTGGTTTAAGAGCATCGAAAATAAAGATAGACATTCATTTCTTGCCTTCGACATCGTGGAATTCTATCCATCAATCACGGAAGAACTATTGGACAAAGCAATTGCTTGGGCCCGAGAGATCACTCCCATCACAGATGAAAATATCAAGGTGATAAAACACTGTCGTAAATTCTCTTTTGTTCAACAACGGCCAACCTTGGGTAAAGAAAGAAAGTGACAGCAATTTCGACGTTACCATGGGAAGCTACGATGGAGCGGAGATATGCGAACTCGTAGGTCTCTTCATACTAAATTCGTTAGAAAAACGCTTCGGGAAGAATATCGGTCTCTACAGGGATGATGGCCTCGCTCTCCTAAACACATGCTCTGGAAGATTAGCTGACAGAGCCAGAAAAGATCTCATCTCCATCCTGAAGGACGATTTCGGACTAAGTATTACAGCACAAACTAACTTGAAAACAGTAAACTTCCTTGACATAACTTTCGACTTGACAAACGGCACATTCAAACCATATCGCAAACCGAACGACGAACCATTATACATCCACCGCCAGTCTAATCACCCACCCTCAATCATACGACAACTACCTAACTCAATAGCTAACAGAATATCTAAACTTTCTTCCGACCGAGAAACGTTTAACGCAGCAGTGCCAATCTACGAAAACGCCCTCAAACCCAGCAACTTTGACGTGACGCTCACTTACACCAGCAACGAAGACACAAACAAAAACAACACTACGACAACTAACCGACGCAGACGAAACAGAAATGTAACTTGGTACAACCCCCCCTACAGTAAGAACGTGAAGACAAACATAGGACGAAATTTTCTTAACCTTATCGACAAACACTTCCCACAATCAAACAAACTACACAACATTTTCAACAGAAACACAGTGAAGGTCAGCTACTGCTGTATGGAGAATATTCAGAATGTTATCCAAAGACATAACAGCCGCATTCTCACGAAACGAAGAACCACACGTACAAATGAAGAAAAATGTAACTGCCGAGAACGCAACATCCATCAGTGCCCTATCCCTGGAAACTGTTTAGCAAAAAGCGTCATCTACCAAGCTGAAATAGTTACGAGCAATGACGGAGAATCCAGAAAATACATCGGCATGACTGCCAATGATTTCAAACAGCGCTATCGCAACCACACGAAATCTTTTCGAAACGCAAAGCACGCGAACGAGACGGAGCTCTCAAAATACGTTTGGGAACTTAAGAGAAAACAAGATTTTAGAATAAAATGGTCAATCATCAAACACGCTACAGCCTACCGAAATGGTTCTAGACGATGCAACCTTTGCTTGGAAGAGAAATTGCTGATTATGAAGGCCGACAAGAAAACACATTTGAATAAACGTTCAGAAATATTCGCCAAGTGCCGACACACGACCAAGTACCGACTAAATAACGACCACAGACGAACACCGCACGAGAACGTCAGAACTATTAATAACCCACCGACTATGATATAAACGAATAATTGAAGCCGAACTGTCAGTTACCTGAAGATCGCAATACGCGTGAGTAGTAATACCCCCCCCATATGGCGGATTCATAATTAATTAGGTAAATTGAATTTTTAATGAGCTCTGTCAATATCCTCCTCAGGTTCCTATGGGACTCTCTAACCCTAATCTCATGCGTACGTCATTCATTCTCAGGCTCCTATAGGACCTCCTAACCCTAACTTCCCCCCTAACCCTAGCTGTCACTCAACCCCCCGGTTTTCACTACGTCATACCGACTTATTATTTATTTATTCTCAGACTCCTTTGGGACGTAGTAACCCTAACTTCCCCCCTAACCTTAGATGTTACTTAACCCCCCCGTCGTAACCGATTGGTCTCCGACTGATTTCCGAAGTTACGTAAAAGGCACGGAACTTATCTCTTTATAACTAATAGAAACCAACTTTCATTTAAACCCTTAACCCTACTTATAGCCAACACTTGTGGGACACGTAAACGCATGGAGCATGCGTACAGTAAACTTTAACAAAATAGACGTTCTTCACAAGGAACTAAAGAGAAATTGATAGAGGCGCTTTATATTTTTTATCTGAAACCTTGTCTGGAGGATTATAGAGAGTTCTGAACAGCGTAAGTGTCTGAATTGGCAGAGATAACTGCTCTGGTCAAACCTGAATATTATTTGAATAATATGGAGACTTTGAATATTATATTAGTCAGAACCTAAATGACCAAACAGTCTTATACCCGGTTGGTGGCAATAAGTGTTAACAATTTTAGAGAGTTATCGTTTACTTTGGCCTAGTTTGTAGAGGAACGAAACAGAAATGGATAGAGGCACTTTATATTTTTTATCTTAAACTTGGTTTGGAGGAATATAGCGGGTTTTTGGTTAAGTAATCCGAGTGTTATTTTCGAAGAGATGAATGTTGACAGTTTTGGTCGAATTATTGCCTGTCTAACCTTAGTCTATAACCTAGTAGTGATTCCTTGGATGAAGAAACAGTTCGAGAAGTCGTAAGAAGACACAAATCAATTCGAAAAGCGAAGAGCAAAGACTTGTCCATATATAACTGAGATACATCATGGTTACTAGGCTTTCTGTTAATAAGAACGATATAAACAAGATTCTCGCACGTGCAGGAGACAAAAGAGAAAACTCGTTAAAGTTACTAATGACCAAAACATAACAGGATTTGCATATAAGTAGAATATTTAATTCATTTTAGGGGTGATCATGAGTTTTGGGGGGATAATAAGGGGCATGAAGAGGTATTAATGCATGGGCAAGTTCAGGCGAGAAAGTCATTAGGACAGGTTCTGAAATTACGAAACTAAAGAGACCGGCTTACGAGGAGTACCTTGTTGAAAAATATGGAAACGTTACGAACAAAAGAAATTTGAACTAATGTTGTATGTGTTATGAGGACATAATCGAGTTAATCCGAAATAAACGTGTAGATTGAACTTGTTCGTTTTTAATACATAAGTGAGGAAACTGTAGGAAGATAAAATGTGGAATCACTTCGAGAAGCCGTAAGAACGATTTTAAATGTCGAAATATAAAGGTTAAGCGAATTATTACTTTGATATATAACTGAGATTCATCATGGTTACTAGGGATCGATATTAGAATATTCAAATTCGTTTGCAAGGCCACGTGCAGGAGACAAAAGAAAAAACTCATTAGGGGTCATTAAGAGGATTAAGCGCTTAGGCAAGTCTAGGCGATGTCATTAGCAGTGTTACCATAGCGTCCTTCATTCGTCTCAGGCTCCTTTGGGACCCTCTACTATTACTCAGACCCCCGTGTAATACGTCATAACCGATAGCTCTCCGATTAATTCACCTCCTATTTTAAGTCTTTAGGCATGAGAATATCTCGTTTGTATTCTTTCAATAATGGTATAGCTCTTAAAAGATTGTAATTTTTAAAATATGATTTGTTTAAAGAAACGTTTTTTATAATAAGACTAAATAACGAAATAAAGTTTCAAAAATATATAATTTCATATTTACCATCACACAAATTAATCGCAGAACTAATGGAGAAAGTCTTTAGCGTTGGGCGTCTCTACGTGTAAAGGATTATTTGTAATGTTCGCAGATAAACTGCTTAGTCCCCATAGGCAGTATGTTTACTCAATCACAACTTTTCAAAAGTTTGTATAAGCACTAATGTTATATCTAAAACTGCTTTGTCTCTTCGTATAACATCTCCCTTGACTGTTCGAATATCCGCTCGATATAAGCATTGGGAAATCGTACTAGCGTAGTTTCTCTTCTTTTCCTTCTTTTCTCCAACTGCATATTGGCATAAATTGTTAAACAATATGATATTTTATCGTTACGATAAGAGCACCGTTTTTCAAATGTCTGCTTTTCATTCAGACACCAAGGCTCTGTCACTTTCTCTTGACATATTATGATCATTCTCTGTAGTGTCTTTCTTTTCTTTAGTTTTAAGATTGTATATGCTCGAAGTAATTGTGTGTTTAAGTCTTCGGCCCTGCGGTTTTCTATAAGCTGATGATCCCGTAGGTAAAGTCGAAGGTTTATCGCTCGTCTCCATTCTTTATTTTCTTCTTCGTACTTTTCTCCACTCATCATGAAGAAAATCACCGCAACGACCAAACCTTTGTTGACAACAAGCAGCAACCAAAACGTATAGGCGTCTATTACGGTTGTATACCATTATATGCTGAGTGCAATGTTGCCAATGTTTGTATAAGTCCATGTACACTATTGATGTTAATGACTCATTAGCAATTTAAACAAAAGAACGAGTCTGGGCAAGTCTGGGCGACGTCAGAGTTTAGACAAACAAATCCTAATTAATATGCTTATTCACGGCGTCGGTTTTCTCGGCGTATCATTTGCTTACTATTTGCTGTTGGAGTAAGACCGCAGAGATGGAGGGTTTATATGAAAAATTGTTTTCAATGTTCGAAGATATTTACAATGAAACTTTGTGGGAAGAATATTCGAAGCTTTGTCGTGAAAAGTGCAATGGTTGTAGGACTAACCATCCTAGTCAGAAGCAACATAGTTGCCTAACAGATGATGAGCAAAGGAGATGGTGCTATGAAGAGACCAGGACAAACGTCGACGAACGAATCTGGATAGAGTTCAACGAAGCGGGAGAGGCGTTGAAATTACGAAATCAAAGAGACTCTCAAAAAACTTCGGAGACAATGGTCGAGTCGAAGGAAATTGACGACTCGCCAAATATTCTTTCTATATCTGTTCTGTTTAGCTGTCCATTAAAGTATCTGTACGAAGTGGAAAACACTGGTGTAAAATTTACGAGTACGATAAAGAATCCTCGGGAGGCTTACGAGGAGTATCTTCTTGAAAAGTCTAGAAACTTAACGACGAAAAGCAATCTGAACTAATGCTATATGCGTTGTGAGAACATTATCGAGTTAATCCAAAGCTAAATTATGTTTTAAGTTAAAAAAATTACTTGAACTATATAGTGTGTAAGAAAGATGTGTAATTTTATCTGAAGAAAAATTCATAAAGACATACGAGCAACATTATAGTTCTTTGTAGTTTATTTTCATATTTATAACAAATTACAGTGTGCATATTGACAGCTAATTATTTACATAAACTGTCCTGCGTTTACGATTTCTTCTAGCGCACCCACTTCTTAGAGATATCGTTTGTTTCTCTGTTGTCAAAGCACTGCTCGCTCTTTATGGGGAATTTTGATATTTTCCGGGGTAACTTTAATTCTTATAATTGGTGTCATTCCAGTACTATGGCGTTTAGATTGATTGTAGCAGTACACTAGTTTTTTGTAATACTGGTTTCTTTCGTTTGATGAAATCTAAACATATATTCAAAATACACCGTCCTATATAGCTTTTAATAAACCATTATCAGTATGTCTCAATGTCGCTTTTCTCAGGTATTGAGCACTTATTTTTATACCCGGGGTTGATATACATAATGTGTATCAGTCGGAAATATCCCTGATCTTACTCGGATTTCATCGGGACATGTCGGCGTGAGATCGACAAACAGGTAAGAATACGGGTCTTTGGTTGCCATCTGGTAGGCTTGCTGGAAAAACTTTGTGTTATCGGGATACAACTGTTTGGCTAGATGAGTTACTTGACTTGCATCACGAACATTTTTTGTTAGGACAAAGTAACTAGCGTTGAGAGAGATGGTACGATGGTCTTTGCTTTGATGAAATAAGTTTTGCACAATATAAATCACGCTGAGATTACCATGGTGCGATTTCTTCGTGAACAGCTTGGCAATAATCGTATCTTTTTCTCCCATCATGTCATCAATGATAAATAGATTTCTTATTTGGGGATTAATACTATCCAATATAGATTCGGATAAACCTTGCACAAACTGAATCCCAGGAATAAGAAGTTCCATTTTAGCAAACGTGTCTTGGTACTCAGAATAAAAATAAATTATATTTTCTGGGACAGGGTCGATCATGATTTGGGCGTTGGTTAACAATTCCTTGACAAAGGTTGTCTTCCCAGTCTTGGTCCCCCCAGAGACCAAGAGCCCAAACGGATGTGTTAATTGTATGGAGTATGTCTTTTTGTTGTCTTGGTAATTCGATGCGGTTCCATCAAATGGCGAATGCTTAAATGTAGAATCAGTAGACATCGCTTGTATTGGCCGATCTCTCCCATGCAGGACCTTTATGTGGCGTTGTAAATTAAATTGTCTTGAAAAGCTCTTTCCGCAAATATTACAAGCGCTAGGCATGTTCACACAACAACTCCCAAATTACTTGTGAAAATGTCCGGGAGAAAAGTACGATTATATCCTTGAGTTTCTTCTCTAATGCATGTGGGATATCAAAACGAACCAACTCGCAGCTGAACGTCACTTGGACGTTACTTAGACGCCGCCTCTAAATGAATAACTCATGAGTTACTCATGAATAAATGAGTAACTCATGAGTAAATGAGTAACTCGTGAGTTACTCATGAGTAAATGAGCAACTCGTGAGTTACTCATGAGTAAATGAGCCACTCACGAGTTACTCATGAGTAAATGAGCAACTCACGAGTTACTCATGAGTAAATGAGCAACTCACGAGTTACTCATGAGTAAATGAGCAACTCGTGAGTTACTCATGAGTAAATGAGCAACTCGTGAGTGGCTCATTTACTCATGAGTAACTCACGAGTTGCTCATTTACTCATGAGTAACTCGTGAGTTGCTCATTTACTCATGAGTAACTCGTGAGTTGCTCATTTACTCATGAGTAACTCGTGAGTGGCTCATTTACTCATGAGTAACTCACGAGTTGCTCATTTACTCATGAGTAACTCGTGAGTTGCTCATTTACTCATGAGTAACTCGTGAGTTGCTCATTTACTCATGAGTTACTCATTTATTCATGAGTAACTCATGAGTTATTCATTTAGAGGCGGCGTCTAAGTAACGTCCAAGTGACGTTCAGCTGCGAGTTGGTTCGTTTTGATATCCCACATGCATTAGAGAAGAAACTCAAGGATATAATCGTACTTTTCTCCCGGACATTTTCACAAGTAATTTGAGAGTTGTTGTGTGAACATGCCTAGCGCTTGTAATATTTGCGGAAAGAGCTTTTCAAGACAATTTAATTTACAACGCCACATAAAGGTCCTGCATGGGAGAGATCGGCCAATACAAGCGATGTCTACTGATTCTACATTTAAGCATTCGCCATTTGATGGAACCGCATCGAATTACCAAGACAACAAAAAGACATACTCCATACAATTAACACATCCGTTTGGGCTCTTGGTCTCTGGGGGGACCAAGACTGGGAAGACAACCTTTGTCAAGGAATTGTTAACCAACGCCCAAATCATGATCGACCCTGTCCCAGAAAATATAATTTATTTTTATTCTGAGTACCAAGACACGTTTGCTAAAATGGAACTTCTTATTCCTGGGATTCAGTTTGTGCAAGGTTTATCCGAATCTATATTGGATAGTATTAATCCCCAAATAAGAAATCTATTTATCATTGATGACATGATGGGAGAAAAAGATACGATTATTGCCAAGCTGTTCACGAAGAAATCGCACCATGGTAATCTCAGCGTGATTTATATTGTGCAAAACTTATTTCATCAAAGCAAAGACCATCGTACCATCTCTCTCAACGCTAGTTACTTTGTCCTAACAAAAAATGTTCGTGATGCAAGTCAAGTAACTCATCTAGCCAAACAGTTGTATCCCGATAACACAAAGTTTTTCCAGCAAGCCTACCAGATGGCAACCAAAGACCCGTATTCTTACCTGTTTGTCGATCTCACGCCGACATGTCCCGATGAAATCCGAGTAAGATCAGGGATATTTCCGACTGATACACATTATGTATATCAACCCCGGGTATAAAAATAAGTGCTCAATACCTGAGAAAAGCGACATTGAGACATACTGATAATGGTTTATTAAAAGCTATATAGGACGGTGTATTTTGAATATATGTTTAGATTTCATCAAACGAAAGAAACCAGTATTACAAAAAACTAGTGTACTGCTACAATCAATCTAAACGCCATAGTACTGGAATGACACCAATTATAAGAATTAAAGTTACCCCGGAAAATATCAAAATTCCCCATAAAGAGCGAGCAGTGCTTTGACAACAGAGAAACAAACGATATCTCTAAGAAGTGGGTGCGCTAGAAGAAATCGTAAACGCAGGACAGTTTATGTAAATAATTAGCTGTCAATATGCACACTGTAATTTGTTATAAATATGAAAATAAACTACAAAGAACTATAATGTTGCTCGTATGTCTTTATGAATTTTTCTTCAGATAAAATTACACATCTTTCTTACACACTATATAGTTCAAGTAATTTTTTTAACTTAAAACATAATTTAGCTTTGGATTAACTCGATAATGTTCTCACAACGCATATAGCATTAGTTCAGATTGCTTTTCGTCGTTAAGTTTCTAGACTTTTCAAGAAGATACTCCTCGTAAGCCTCCCGAGGATTCTTTATCGTACTCGTAAATTTTACACCAGTGTTTTCCACTTCGTACAGATACTTTAATGGACAGCTAAACAGAACAGATATAGAAAGAATATTTGGCGAGTCGTCAATTTCCTTCGACTCGACCATTGTCTCCGAAGTTTTTTGAGAGTCTCTTTGATTTCGTAATTTCAACGCCTCTCCCGCTTCGTTGAACTCTATCCAGATTCGTTCGTCGACGTTTGTCCTGGTCTCTTCATAGCACCATCTCCTTTGCTCATCATCTGTTAGGCAACTATGTTGCTTCTGACTAGGATGGTTAGTCCTACAACCATTGCACTTTTCACGACAAAGCTTCGAATATTCTTCCCACAAAGTTTCATTGTAAATATCTTCGAACATTGAAAACAATTTTTCATATAAACCCTCCATCTCTGCGGTCTTACTCCAACAGCAAATAGTAAGCAAATGATACGCCGAGAAAACCGACGCCGTGAATAAGCATATTAATTAGGATTTGTTTGTCTAAACTCTGACGTCGCCCAGACTTGCCCAGACTCGTTCTTTTGTTTAAATTGCTAATGAGTCATTAACATCAATAGTGTACATGGACTTATACAAACATTGGCAACATTGCACTCAGCATATAATGGTATACAACCGTAATAGACGCCTATACGTTTTGGTTGCTGCTTGTTGTCAACAAAGGTTTGGTCGTTGCGGTGATTTTCTTCATGATGAGTGGAGAAAAGTACGAAGAAGAAAATAAAGAATGGAGACG